>SEYY01009116.1:32500-35895 GCA_009176605.1 Armadillidium nasatum
AATACAGAAACCTTTGTTCATTTATATTATTATAATAAGGAAACGATATAATAGTTCTTATGTTTTCAAAAGTATTTTCTTTGCCATTTAAGAGCATATTTCATTTATTTAATCTACAATTAAAACTAATAACTCTTGATTTAACTTTACTTGCGCTCTTTCTCCTCGTGATATGGAAGCTGCTTCAGGAATTACTCCAGAGTCTTATTAGAATCTTGTCAGATTCAACTCGGAGTCGTACAAAAATAAATTCTTCGACATACAAAAAAACTCTTTTTCTCTCTGGAAAATGCAATTACCTTTTTTATTCCTCTTACTCATACTCTTTCTAGAATTATGGAAAAATAAATAAATAAATAAAAGAATTATCTCTAATTCCACTTCATCCTCTTATTTCTATTGACGGTAATATATATATAATATATACAAATAAAAAAAAAATAAAAATAAAATATATATATATATATATATATATATATATATATATATATATATATATATATATATATATATATATATATATATAATATATATATATATATATATATATATATATATATATATATATATATATATAATCTCATACACAACTATACCCTTTTCAAAAAAATCAAAATTTAAACCTTCTTTTGTTCTTTTCTTCGTATATCTTTTTATCTTGATTTTCCTTGGAAGGAGATGTATGAATTAATTTAAGAGGTCGAGTGTACTGAGGACTCTTATAAATTCCTTTTCACTACCTCAGTTGCTTGTTTACCTTTGCATAGAGCATGCTTCGCATATCTCTGAACTCTACTTGAAAATATGGATTCTATGACATGACATATTAACTTAAAAGATCTTCGGCTCTCAATAACTCTATCCAATTTCTTAAGGGTTAACATCCTCTTCCATCACTTTCCTTATGTGTTATCTTCATTGCAATGGTGCAGTGCTTTTCTGAACTATCTTATCGTATGAATATACATATGAATCCCACCTTGAGGAGTGCTCGTTTTCACTCATTTTTCCAGGTAGTCACATCAATTATTTTCAGTCCAGACTCACTCAGAATTATATATATATATATATATATATATATATATATATATATATATATATATATATATATATATATATATATATATATAAATTGGTTAAAGAAAGCATTAATTTTTTTGGATGTCAGAAGGAATATAAAAGGAAATTAAATGGATTTTTTTATCCGTCGTTTCACTTCATAATGAGTTTATTTTTAAATTAAGTTTTCACGTTTTTAAATTTTTGTTTTTCATAATTATTTTTTTTTAATAAAAGCATTTTAAAAAGCTAAAAAAATTATTTCCATTTTTTAGGCTTTTTCTGTATTAAATTATGCTAAATAAAGGTATCCGTTTCTGTTTGCAATTGCTTATATATATATATATATATATATATATATATATATATATATATATATATATATAATATATATATATATATATATATATATATATATATATATATATATATATATATATATATATATATATATATATATATTATATATATATACGAGTATATAAAGTAGTATTTAAATGTCTTGAGATCCGGAAGAGTGATATGGCAGCCTGATGCAGTCGCAGCAAAGGCATCACAGTAGAACTAAGTCTTGACAGTTGGTCTACTTAATTAAACAAATATTTGTGAAGAATTCCTCAGATTTTAAAGAAAGCAAGCAACGTGCTCCTTACATTCACCTTCATTTGCCAAAATCATTTTGGTTTTGGTGAGGCGGGTTCCTTCATTGAATGATTCCTTCTTTGTTTCAAAGTCTTAAACGTAAACTCAGATCACATTACCCATTTTTACCCTGGACAAAAATGTTCCTTCTTATATAACCAATTGATGAAGGTCATTGCAACCATTAGCTCAATGTGTTCTGCTACAATGGTCATATTTGACAACTTTATCGCAATGCTCAGTTTTTCGGACATAATCCTCTGGCAAGTCCTTTATAAAGTCCTTACATTCTTACAAAAGCTGTCAATCTTCTGAAATCGATCATAAAAAATCATGCAAAAGCAAAATTATTTCACCATTATTTGGAGCTATAATGTATGAGGGGTCCCTTTGCTGTTGTCGTCGTCAACTGATTCTGATCCACATGAAACTTCTTATTCCACAGAAGCATCAATGCCCAATTTACACTAAAAGGATGATCACAAAACCATGGCCAATACCATTTCCAGGGTTTCTATTGCACTTTTCATCGAAATTTTGTACAGAATTTGACGCGCATTCTCTGTTCCATGTTTTGTTCACCCAGAGAATATCTAGATGTCACATCAAGCGACAGCATTACAGGTTCACCCAACGTCAACTTTCAACACATTAACTATTTAGGAATGAGGGCAGTAGCGCATTGTACAATATTTCTCCAAAAGAAGCAGATTTCTTAATACAATTTCAATCTAAAAAAATTTTTGTTTCACTTTTTTTGTGATTTTTAAAATTGTGTTCCTTAGCATGCATGCACCTTTCATTGATAACTAATTTTCTTTCTGCCTTCCAACTTCAACCTTTCATTTCTATTGCAAGCGTTAGCATATTCGATTTGTGAGAAAAAGAGAAATCCCCTCTCAACACTCAAACTTTCGTCCTATCAATTTAACCTCTTGATTTCTCGAACCACATTGTATCAATCCTAAAGAAGATTTGAGAACATTTTAAATCTTCAAGAATTATCTATGATGATTAATATTAACTTACGTGAAGAACGCCTGTATGATGATCATCTTTCCCTTTTATTTATGACTCGGCGCTCCGGCAAATCATTTGCTTTAGCACTAAACGCAATTAGGTCTGTCACAAAGCTATGGTTTCTTAACTTCACGCTTACGGTTTCAACTCTTTGTGTACGTTTTCTTTTTGGTTGATTTATATGAACTGCTGTATGTGGTCTTTGTTCATTCTTTAAAACAATTAATAGTGGTGTTCTTCAGGTTTCCATTTAATCTTCAATTCTTTTTCTACATTTCCTCAACTACCTTCTCTCTGTCATCAATAACGTATTATCTCCTATAACTCCGCTCTTCCTTATTACTTTCATTTGGAAAGACGTCTCACCCAACTCAATTAAAACTTATCATGGGATTATGGACTTGCAGCAAATAACTTGTGATCTCTCTCAAATTAAATCTTTCAGGGGCAATGTTTTTCAGTGTTCAATTCTATCCCCATATCTCTAGTTACTTTATTGATTACTTTTCATCTCTTACTTCATCACCTATCTAATCATGCCGAAACTTTACCTTTCATAAGTCTTTTCATTTTGAAAAGATTCCCACTCAAACCTTGTAAGGTAAAGCTAGAAGTGTAGCCTCCGGGCAATTGACTATGATACCTTCAGATATTTTTTTCCTCTCAAATCGTTG
>SEYY01009117.1:5000-17500 GCA_009176605.1 Armadillidium nasatum
TTTTTATGAATGAATTTTGAAAAAAAAAAAAAAAAAAAGGCATTCAAAATGGCTTCCATATTGAATTTTATTTTAATTTTTATTCGTCCTAAAATAAAGGTTCTATAATTGAATTACATTAAAATAAATTCCCGTTTTTCGACTTCAAATAATGGAACCCAATGGCAAATAATACAATTAAATACAAATGGATTTAATTTCTTTAAAAAAAAAAAAAAAAATTAAAATGGTGAAAGATGGAAAAAAAAAAACGAAAAAAAATTAAAATTGAAAGTAAGCCAATTGGCTATACATGTAATTGTTCTAGATTTATATATGCCATGCCTATTGAATGAAAAGTACGTAAAGGAAATATATATATATATATATATATATATATATATATATATATATATATATATATATATATATATATATATATATATATATATATATATATATATATATATATATATATATATATATATTATATATATATATATATATATATATATATATATATATATATATATATATATATATATATATATATATATATATATATATATATATATATATATATATATATATATATATATATATATATATATATATATATATATATATATATATATATATATATATATATATATATATATATATATATATATATCCCTTTGCCGAACACCACCTCTCTTCTTCTAGACCTCATCTCTTATTCTTAACCGAAACTCAGGTGTCTGAGTGCTCTGACAGCAAGCCTTACTCTGTTACCTCCTACTGTCTCTATCCTCAATTTTCAGCCAAAGGCGGATGTTGCGCTTATGTGCGCAACGATGTTGTCTGTTCTCGTGTTCCTAATTTGGAGTCTTCTGAATTCTCTACTCTATGGCTTAAACTTTCTTGCAACTCTGCAACTAAATTTATTTGCTCTGTCTACTTATCTCCTAATTCTACAGACAATCCAAAATTCTTCGACTATCTTAACTCCAAAATAGAACACATTCTTTCTTCTTCTCCTTTCTCCGAAATCATCATATTAGGTGATTTTAATGTTCCCCACCGCCGATGGCTTTCATCTAATTCTCACGATCCAGCTGGTGAACTCGCCTTCCAATTTTCTATCCAGAACAACCTTGAGCAGTTGGTGCATCTCCCTACCCGTATCCCTGATCGCCTTGGTGATGAACCCAACATACTTGATCTTTTCCTAACTTCTTATCCTTCTCCTTACGCTGTTAAACTTTTTCCTCCTCTGGGTTCATCGATCACCTTCTTATTTCTGTATCTTGTCCTGTCTCTTCAAGTCTTCCGCAAGAACGGCCTCCGCCTTCGGCGAGGAGACGTTTCTGGCATTTCGGTGCCACTAACTGGTCTGACTTGCGGTTGTACTTCTCTGATTTTCCATGGAATGATTACTGTTTCCATGGGAGGGGTATCTCTGAGTGTGCAGAACGCATAACCGAGGTGATTCTCTTTGTCATGGAGGTGTACATTCCATATTCTTTCCCTTCTACTAAATCTAACAAACCTTGGTTTAACTCTGCTTGTTATCGTGCTTTCCGCCACAGGGATGCTGCCTTCAGGAATTACCGTCGTCTTCAAACTCCTGAAACTCATGCAACTTATATTTCATCCCGGAATCGTGCAAAATCTATTCTCCGTAATACTAAAAACTCCTTTCTCCGCTTAAAATGCAACAATCTTTCTGGTTCTACTTCCTCACGCCCTTTCTGGCATTTTGCAAAAAATGTCAACTCTAACTTTGCTTCTTCCTCTTTCCCTCCTCTAGTATCTTCTGACGGTACAACTGCCGTTTTGCCTTCCTCTAAAGCTGAACTCTTCGCTCAAACTTTTGCTTCCAACTCAACCTTAGACGATTCCGGAGCTGTTCCTTCTCTTTCAACCCCCTCCAACTCATTTATGCCTAAAATTATAATTTCTTCTAAAGACGTCATTTCTGCTCTCTCTGAGCTTAACACTAAGAAGGCGTACGATCCTGACGGTATCCCTCTTGTGGTTCTCAAAACTTGTGCTTCCGAGCTTGCACCCTGCCTTGGTAAACTTTTTCGTCTATGTCTTTCTACTTCAACCTTCCCTTCTTGCTGGAAACGTGCGCTCATTCAGTCTGTGCTGAAGAAAGGGGACCCCTCTCAACCCTCTAACTATCGTCCCATTTCCTTAACCTCCGTTCTTTCTTAAGTTTTCGAATCTATCCTCAACAGGAAGATTTGGAAACATCTCAATTCTTCTAATCTTATCTCTGATCGCCAGTATGGGTTTCGTAAGAAACGCTCTACTGGTGATCTCCTTTCCCTTCTCTCTGACTCTTGGTCCTCCGCTCTTCGGGATTTCAGTGAATCTTTTGCTGTTGCGCTAGACATATCGAAAGCTTTCGATAGAGTCTGGCACAAAGCTTTGATTTCCAAACTTCCCTCTTTCGGAATCTATCCTTCTCTCTGTGACCTTCTCTCTGATTTCCTTTCCGGTCGTTCTATAGCAGCAGTTGTAGACGGCCACCGTTCTTCCTTTAAATCTATTAATAGTGGTGTTCCTCAAGGATATGTCCTATCCCCAACACTTTTTCTACTTTTCATTAATGACCTTCTCTCTGTTACTTCATCTCCTATCCACTCCTATGCTGATGACTCCACCCTTCATTACTCTTTTCAATTTGAAAGGCGCTCCTCTCAACAACAATTACTATATGCAAGGAGGGTTGCCTTGGAGCAGCTGACCTCTGATCTATCTCGTATTTCTAATTGGGGCAGAGAGAACATGGTTGTTTTCAATGCCACCAAAACTCAATTCCTCCATCTCACTACTCAACACAATCTTCCACGCAACTATGATATCTTCTTCGAAAACACTCAACTCAGACCTTCATCTGTTCTTAATATTCTCGGTGTTTCCTTTTCTTGTGATCTTTCTTGGAAAGATCACATTACCTCTCTTTCTAAGCAAGCTTCTAAGAGGTTAGGTGTTCTGAGGCGCCTTCAGTATTTCTTCACTCCACCCCAGTTGCTTGCTCTGTATAGGGATGTTGTTCGCTCCTGTATGGAGTATGCTTCGTACATTTGGGGTGGTTCCACACATACAGCTCTCCTAGAGAAGGTGGAGTCTAGGGCATTTCGTCTCATCAACTCTTCTGCTCTTACAAACTCTCTTCAATCTCTTTCTGCCGTCGAATTGTTGCGTCACTCTCTCTATACTTTCGCTATTACAATGGACACTGCTCTTCTGAACTCTCTCGTCGCATACATCCTCCACTGAGAAGGGCTCGTGCGACTCGACTTTCTACACAGTCTCATCCTTTCTCTGTCCAACTCTCTGACCCCAGACTCAATTGCTATGTTCTGTCCTACATGTACTCTACCTGTAAAGTCTGGAACACACTCCCTTCTTTTATTTTTCCAACTTCTTATGATTTACACACCTTCAAACTTCGTGTATCAGGTAACGTCGGCCTTTAATTTGACCATTCTTCCGTTTTTTCCCCTAACTCTGGTGGAATTGTAGTAGGCCTCTGGCCTTTTCCCACCAGAGGTGATATATATATATTATATTTATATAATATATATATATATATATATATATATATATATATATATATATATATATATATATATATATATATATGGGTAAAAACAATTAGTTGCATGAAAAGGTTTTTTTTTTTAAAAAAAATGAAAATAATAATATAATAATAATAATAATAATAATAATAATAATAATAATAATAATAATAAAAACAATAATAATAATAATAATATAAAATAATAATAATAATAATAATAATAATAATAATAATAATAATAATAATAATAATAATAATAATAATAATATCATAATAATATAATCTACGAGTTTAATCATAATCATAATCATGAATTCTTTATTCATTGAACGTACTACATTATAATTTTCAATATTTAGAGGGTCCTATAATACTTACTATAATAATAATAATAATAATAATAATAATAATAATAATAATAATAATAATAATAATAATAATAATAACAATAATTGAAATAATAATAATAATAATAATAATAATAATAATAATAATATAATAATAATAATAATAATAATAATAATAATAATAATAATAATAATAATATAATAATAATAATAATAATAATTATAATAATAATAATAATAATAATAATAATAATAATAATAATAATAATAATAATATAATGAAGTGACTGTACAATTCTCTGAAAAGTGAGTTATAAGGGGATACACATTTGTTTCCATTGAGCCCCAAAGTTTAGTAGTTAAATAATTTTTTTTAATTTTATTATTAAAAAGTAAATACTAAAATGGTGCATATAACAAAATAAGTAATAAAGATAATGCTAATTAAAACACAAATATCTTATAAAAATAATAATAGTGAAAATAGTAATAACAATAATAATTCTAATAATAATTCTAATAATAATAATAATAATAATAATAATAATAATAATAATAATAATAATAATAGCAGTGATAACAATGATAATAATAACAATAATAATAATAATAATAATAATAATAATAATAATAATAATAATAATAATAATAATAATAATAATAATAATAATAATAATAATAATAATGAGAGGAAGAAGATACTCACAAATATTATTATCATCGTAATAATATAATAATTCTACTATTATGGTAAGGAAGTACTAATAATATTAACAACTATAATTAAAAGTAACAATGATAATAATCATAAAACTTGTAATAGCAAAAGTAATAACGCTTATAATACTGAATTCAAAGCTAACTTCAATTACGGCAATAATTTAAAAGTTTAATAGAATCATCAATATTAAAAATAAGGACAATACCAAGCATAAGAATAATAAAAACAAGAACAACAATAATAACTTTAATGTTCTAAAAAAAGACATCAACCGATATACCATTATGCACTCAAAATCACATATGACGAGTTCCATATTTCACTCAACGCTGGGACAGCCGGTTCCTTTAGCTGTTGGACACTTCGTCGTTTAAATATCCCCACAGGAAAAATTCTGATGCGGTTAGGTTCGGGAACTTCTCTAGCCAGTTTATGTTTCAAACCTTGAAAGTACACGATCTTTATATTTGTAGAGATATCTCAAAATGCAATCGAAACTCTATTTACTTGCACAACAATTTTCGACTAGAAAAACAAGCACGCAGTAGATGCAATCCCCACAAATCAATATTATACTAATAAACAATCTGTGAGACACTAGCATAAACAGCAAAAGTGACTATATATATATATATATATATATATATATATATATATATATATATATATATATATATATATATATATATATATATATATATATATATATATATATATATATATATATATCATGTGGGGAGAGCCAAAGCTTTGGAGACGGCTAGCAACTCATTTTATTGTCCTTTTTGGGTTCGAGTCGGAATTGAAGTGGTTTTTTATTTTCTTATCATTTAACACACCCTCTTAGATTAGGGCTCTGCTCGTGAGGTACAGTGATAACTATATATATATATATATATATATATATATATATATATATATATATATATATATATATATATATATATATATATATATATATATATATATATATATATATATATATATATATATATATAGCCAGTGCCCTCACGCTCTTTCCTAGGCCCAATTTTTACAGAAATTGGGGAAACTGCCCCACGCTCTTTCCTTGTCCTATTTTGATACCCTTAATGCGGATAATCCTCCTAATTAATTAGTATAATCCTCTAAATCAGCGGTTCCCAACTTGGGGAACGCCTTGGGTACTCCTGCTATCCATTGGGGGTACACAAAAAAATATATGGCTTAATTAAAAAAGAATGTAAAAGGAAAAAATTAATATAATATAGATTATTGGATATCAAATTACGAAATTAAATTATTGTTCTTAATATATATATATATATATATATATATATATATATATATATATATATATATATATATATATATATATATATATATATATATATATATATATATATATATGTATGAGGTACTCGTAAATAAAAAACATTATGAAGGGGTATGTAAGGAAAAAAAAGATTGGGAACCGCTGCTCTAAATCCGTTAGTTATTGCACTTAATTAATGACCTTAACCCTTTTAATTCTTTCAGCCTCGCAACCTTTGATCTTTTTTTCCGACGGTACGGGCCTCCAGCCACCTCCTACCCTCTCCTATGGCAGTTTCCTTCCGGTTCTCACCCTCTTTCTACCTTTTCATAGTTTTTTTTAGCACGTGACACCCGGACTTTGTCACTCCCTTCGGGACGAGAGGAGTGCCTGTGTCTGAGACAGCTGGCACTGAGGGTAAGGTATTCTCAGTGAAAACGTCAGACACATGTGCGCATGCGCATACGAACATATACACACAAACGACACTGTGACGTCATGGCACCGAGCATCATGACATAATGACGTCATCCTTCTGCCAATCAGAAATTTTCCACATGGATTTAGTTGAATTTCTCTTGACTTCGCCATAGCTCCATTTTAAAAAATTCCCGCCATTTTTTCTTCATCGTAACTCCATATATTGAGTGAAAATTAAACTTCCAAAACAGCCAAACCAGGTTACGACCCTTAAAACTTTCGAGAGACTACGATTCGAAACCTCACCTTCTGATTTGAAATCCATTACGTTACCACCACATCAATCCGGATCATTCCTTAGAAAGTACAATTTGTTCTATTTTGCACATTATTTCCCTTCCTCTTCGCATTTTTTTTCCTTTTTGACTTGGAATAATTTATTATTTTGTTGATTATATAATAACTCTTACGTCATCGCTGTCATCATCCATTGTTACACAATGATTATATAATCACTGTTATTACTTAATATTTTTCCTTAAACATTGTCACCAAATAAATTATTATGTCGTCATCAGCATCACGTGGCTTTGAATTCGAAAGAGTCAGATGATCCCGAATATCGCATCAGCGGGAAGGCTCCTCAGTGCTCGGAACCGGCACGCGACTGAGTAGAACTAACGGGAGCTCGATGTGATGGATAAGGATTTAGACACATTTAATGTATAGAGACATTTATGAATATTAGCAGTTAACCACGTTTTAGTGAAATTTGGGAACACTTCATATATGTTCGTGTTAATATCTAACATCATTATGTTTCCATATGCGAATGTATATATTGATGTTGTGAAGTCATACATTTTATATTTACATACTTCTAAACATTTTTAGTAAGTGCAAAATAAACATATATCTATGACAGTGATGACGAACCAATGACTCGTGGGTCATTAACTGACCCACCAATATCTTTTCTGTGACGCACGAGACGAGGAGGAAACTCAGAAATTTGATTTTTTAAAATAAGAAATGAGATATTTCTCAGAAATTATGCAACACTGCCAAACGTATGACGATGTTTCCAACTATGCCGTCCGTTCCTCGGCTAGTCTCACAATGTTTTGTTCAATTTCGGCAATAAACTGTTATGAAAACTAATTAAAATTAAATAATTTCGAAATATTTCTGAAATAGCTTAAAGACCAATGTATATTATCCGAATGTTTTTCTCTTTGCAATTTATCAGTTGTCAGTGTTTAGAGTTAATGTCTGCTCGTTTCTTCGTGATCATGATAATTTATTTTTATTTTTTAATTTTGTACATGTGTAAATTATAACCCATCCATCCATGAACTATATAAAATCAACGACCAGGAATCGCTTTGGGATGGATTGGTATGGTCTCTCATTAAAAATATATTAGTAAGTATATGTGTGACCCATTTATGTTTCTAAAATTTTTAAATGTACTAAAAGTGACCCGGAAACTATTTTAAAGGTTTGCCATCGCTGGTCTATGACGTCATAACCATGTGGCTGATATTTGTTATGTAACGAAGCAATTCCTGATAATTTCTGTTTATGAATGGCTTCATTTACATATATCGTATAACATAACCACATGTTTTTCTCACCTGAACCAATTGTTTCATATCCGCGACATCATTCTATAGCAATACTTTATGTATTTATAAATAAAAAAAATCTTATCACAAAATAAATAAATACCTTAATGTGATTTTATATATACGAAGACATCATTACTTAACATTATACATATAATTTCCAACTCATGACTATTTCTTCTTAGATATTCATCCCGTTTTCTTTAAACTAAACTTAAAATTATTTTAAAACTAATTTATATTACATTTTCTATTTTTCTTTTCAAACTATAACTTTTAAAAATTATTTTAAAACTTTTTTCACATTACATTTTAAAGTCATAGCTTTTCAGGCTATGACCTTAAAAATTTATTTTTAAACTTATTTCAATTTACATTTTTAAAATTTCTTTCAAGCTATAACTTTTAAAAATTATTCTTACCCTTTTAAATAGTAAATTATTTTGCAACAATTCTTTTGTAATTTTCATTTTCATTTAAAAACTTTTTAAATTTTTTACGTAAAGCGCTTAAATATTTATCCACCCCACATCCAGACATATCCATGCATATCCATGCACATACGAACACAGAACTCACATCAATACACTCAAGCATTCCAAAGCATAATCATGTTCATATAAATTTATGAGTTGACGTATACACACATATGTATACATTCACTTACAAGCACACACAATCATACACATAAGCATACATATGAACACGTATACACATGTGCACGTTCATATTTCTTAATACTTAAACATCATGATATTTCCCTCTCTCCATCTTTATAAATTCATTCCTTTTTCTGCTAAAGTCTTGTAATTAAAAATATATTAAATACTAATTTTCTATGAATAACACCTTCACCATGGTAATTTCCAAGCTCCAAATCGTCCTTCCCTCCATGGAAGTCCTCCTTTCATTTTCTTATCTCCCTCTTTCAAAGATTCTGTAAGATATTTCTATAACTAACCTCTTTATCATTCTCAAACGTCACATGATATTCTTTTATCTGAATGACTTGCCAGGCAGAGAGAAGAGGAACCAAGTGTATAAGCCATGCGTTTACACTATGACTGCACAAAAATCATTTATCTTACATAAATACGCACGCTTGCATACGTAGTTCCTACAAGTTTGTGACGTCATTCATTAACCATCATGACTCTTTTTCATACCCCATCCCATATATATATATATATATATATATATATATATATATATATATATATATATATATATATATATATATATATATATATATATATATATATATATATATATATATAATATATATATATATATATATATATATATATATATATATATATATATATATATATATATATATATATATATATATATATATATATTATATATATATATATATATATATATATATATATATATATATATATATATATATATATATATATATATCTATATATATATATATATATATATATATATATATATATATATATATATATATATATATATATATATATATATATATATATATATATATATATATATATATATATATATATATATATATATATATATATATATATATATATATATATATATATATCTCTATTATCTCTCCTCTCTCTCTCTCTCTCTCTTTCTTACATCCTATTTTGACACCTGCAAACTCAAGATTTTTATTATTTACTTTTTCCACCAGGCAAATTTCTACAAGAAGGGTGTTTCAAGCATTTGTTGTAGTAGAAATCAAATATATATATATATATATATATATATATATATATATATATATATATATATATATATATATATATATATATATATATATATATATATATATATATATATATTGTGTTTTAGGACCCACCGAAAATTTATCATTTTGTCAAAAAGATGAAAAAAATACAATAATTGCCTCACAGAACAACTACGTAAACGCTAAACTGAATAGTAAAATTCACAACGTACCACTTTGCAAATGAACGATAGTTGCACATTTTTATAACCTTCATTGTATGTGTATGTCGGTTACAGTACATTTTTATAACCATTGTATGTGTGTGTCGATTACAGTACGTTTTTATAATTTTCATTGTATGTGTATGTCGGTTACAGTATATTTTTATGACCTTCGTTGTGAATGTATGACGGTTATAGTGTGTTTTTTTTTCACGTTCGTGTATTCTGCCTCCACATAGAACTAAAAGAAGTATCACAACTTTAAAAGTTCGATTGCAAAAATGAATATATGAATAAATGGACAAAGATACAACCTCTGTATTCTGACGTCCATGAAATTCTAGCCATGCATGTAGCGTCATATTCTAATTTTTGGAAGATAGAGAATCGTGAAAATTTTCTTCTAAACTTTTCTAATTCACATTTAGTAGATAAATATATATTTAGTAGATAAATATATAAAAATTGGGAAAATATTTTTTATATCTTTTTTTTATTATAAATTGATATTTCAAATATAATTGAAGATTGGTTTTTAAAAATCCAAATTAAAATGGAATAAAAAACTTTGGTAAAAGTTGGAATAATTAATTAGAAATTGCATTTTTTTGTATAATTATTTTAATTGCAGGAAATTGCAAATTTATGCAACAGTATCAGTAACATTTACCTTTTTCATAAAATTATTATTCCAATGTTATTTGAAAAAACATTAAAACCCACACGCATACATACATGCTTTCTTGAACACACACATCCTCAGTCACTGTTATTTGCATTCATAATACCTATAATTGCTTAATAATATGCTAGTTAATTTTTCGCTTCCATTTAGCATTCTTATTTTTTCAACCCTTATTTTAAGTGATTTTATTTTAGCATTTCAGAACTACTTCCCAAAACTAGATTTGTTTTCTCATTATAATGTGTCATATTATTGTCTCCTTTGGTGGGCAAAACCAGAGGTATACTAATTTCCACCAGAGTTGGGAAATACCGGAACCTGGTCGTCAAACTCCGAAATGTTCCGATACGCGGCGCTTAAAGTAGAGTAC
The DNA here is from genome assembly GCA_009176605.1 of Armadillidium nasatum. NCBI lineage: Eukaryota > Metazoa > Arthropoda > Malacostraca > Isopoda > Armadillidiidae > Armadillidium > Armadillidium nasatum. The sequence goes on from SEYY01009117.1 coordinate 15,960, forward strand.
ATGTAAGATTGAGCATAGCGGTTAAGTCTGGGGTCAGAGAGTTTGACAGAGAAATACGTGTTGCACAAGCCCTTATCAATGGAGGAAGTATGCGACGGGAGAGTTCAGAAGAGCAGTGTCCATTGTAATAGCGATAGTATAGAGAGAGTGACGCGGTAATTCTACGGGCAGAAAGAGACTGAAAAATTAGTGAGAGCAGAAGAGTTGATAAGACGAAAAGCCTTCGATTCCACCTTGTGAATTATTAATATTATTATAATTTTTAGCTCTTCAGCTTTATTTTAATGTTAGTTGAAATATCCCTTTCAATTTTCTAAAGATTTCTTTGTTCTTCCAATTGCTGACCGGTTTCGTCCACAAACTTCGGATATCTTCAGAGCTTGGATTATTATTAATATAATTATTATTATTATTATTATTATTATTATTATTATTATTATTATTATTATTATTATTATTATTATTATTATTATTATTATCATTATCATTATCATTATATTATTAATATCATTATTATCATTATCATTATCATTGAATTATTATTATTATTATTATTACTATTATTATTATTACTATTATCTTTATCATTCTAATAATTACCAGTTTCAGTTATTTAAGTATCATTATTCTATTTTTTTATTTTTATCCTTATCATTTTTTACAGAAAAAAGATTAGGTTAAGACTATGACTATAATGTATAATGCATTATAAAATTTACAATATTCAAAATTTCTTTCTTATTGCAAAATTATATTATGTATGTTATTATGTATAAATTTAATGGGCTCAAAGGACGAATTTGTCTCCCCAGCAGAAGCCCATGATTGTTTATGTGAATTTGTAACTGAAAAAATAAATAAAGATTAAAGATTAAAGATTTTTTCTTATTATTATTATTATTATTATTATTATTATTATTATTATTATTATTATTATTATTATTATTATTATTATTATTTATTATTATTATTATTATTATTATTATATATATATTATAATATATTATTATTATTATTATTATAATAATTAATTTTATAATACATTATAGTCGTAATCTTAACCTAATGTATTTATTTAAATTAAAAAAAAAAAAAAATTACTATGACAATTATAATAATGAGATAACGGTAAGCAAATAATTATTACAGAGAAAAAGATAATAATTTTGATCTTATATTATTATTATTATATATATAATAATTACTGCTATTCTGTATACTCATTCCTTTATTATTATGTATGTTATTCTCATTCTTGCCATTTTCCATTTTAGTTCACCACCATGTTATTATAATAGTATATAATATATATATATATATATACTTATTATATATTATATATTATATATATATATATTTATATATATATATATATTTAATATATATATATATATATTGTATTTAGAAATAAATAAAATTATAATAATATATATAGATATATATATATATATAATATAATAATATATATATATAATATATATATATTATATATATATATATATATATATATATATATATATAGTTATAGAGTATATATATAT
>SEYY01009117.1:27500-34779 GCA_009176605.1 Armadillidium nasatum
TAGGTAAGGGCGATATATCATAGATTATATCGTAGGTAGGGACGATATATTAAAGATTATATCATAGGTAGGGGCGATATATCATAGATTATATCGTAGGTAGGGGCGATATTTCATAGATTATATTGTAGGTAGGGGTGATATATCATAGATTATATCATAGGTAGGGGCGATATATCATAGATTATATCATAGGTAGGGGCGATATATCATAGATTATATCATGGGTAGGTGCGATATATCATATATATATATATATATATATATATATATATATATTATATATATATATATATATATATATATATATATATATATATATATATATATATATATATATATATATATATATATATATATATATATATATATATATATATATATATATATATATATATATATATATATATATATATATATATATATATATATATATATATTGTATATATATATATATATATATATATATATATATATATATATATATATATATATATATATTATATATATATATATATATATATATATATATATATATATATATATATATATATATATATATATATATATATATATATATATATATATATATATATATATATATATATATATATATATATATAATATATATTATATATATATATATATATATATATATATAACTATATATAATATATATATATATATATACCTCATCTCTTGTTCTTAACTGAAACTCAGGTGTCTGAGTGCTCTGACAGCAAACCCTACTCTGTTTCCTCCTACTGTCTCTATCCTCAATTTTCAGCCAAAGGCGGTTGTTGCGCATATGTGCGCAACGATGTTGTCTGTTCTCGTGTCTCTAATTTGGAGTCTTCTGAATTCTCAACTTTATGGCTCAAACTTTCTTGCAATTCTACAACTAAATTCATTTGTTCTGTCTACTTATCCCCTAACTCTACAGACTATCCAAAATTCTTCGACTATCTTAACTCCAAAATAGAACACATTCTTTCTTCTTCTCCTTTCTCTGAAATCATCATTTTAGGTGATTTCAATGTTCACCACCGCCAATGGCTTTCATCTAGTTCTCAAGATCCAGCTGGTGAACTCTTCCAATTTTCTATCCAGAACAACCTTGCAGTTGGTGCAACTCCCTTCCGTATCCCTGACCGTCTTGGTGATGAACCCAACATTCTAGACCTTTTTCTAACTTCTAATCCTTCTCCTTATACTGTTAAACTCTTTCCTCCTCTGGGTTCATCCGATCACCTTCTTATCTCCGTATCTTGTCCTGTCTCTTCAAGTCTTCCGCAAGAACGGCCCCCACCATCGGCGAGGAGACGTTTCTGGCATTTCGGTGCCACTAACTGGTCTGACTTGCGGTCGTACTTTTCTGATTTTCCATGGAATGATTACTGTTTCCGTGGGAGGGGTCCCTCGGAGTGCGGGCGCATAACTGAGGTGATTCTCTCTGGCATGGAGGCGTACATTCCATATTCTTTCCCTTCCACTAAACCTAATAAACCTTGGTTTAACTCTGCTTGTTCTCGTGCTATCCGCCGCAGGGATGCTGCCTTCAGGGACTACCGTCGTCTTCAAACTCCAGAATCTCATGCACTTATATTTCATCCCGGAATCGTGCAAAATCTATTCTTCGAGATACTAAAAACTCTTTTCTCCGTCGCAAATGCAATAATCTTTCTGGCTCCTCTTCCTCTCGCCCCTTTCTGGCATTTTGCAAAAAATGTCAACTCTAACTTTGCTTCTTCCTCTTTCCCTCCTCTAGTATCTTCTGACGGTACTACTGCCGTTTTGCCTTTCTAAAGCTGAACTCTTTGCTCAAACTTTTGCCTTAAATTCAACCTGACGATTCCGGAGCTGTTCCTACTCCTTCAACCCCCTCTAACTCATTTATGCCTAAAATTGTAATTTCTTCTAAAGACGTCACTTCTGCTCTCTCTGAGCTTAACACTAAGAAGGCGTACGGTCCTGATGGTATCCCTCCTGTGGTTCTCAAAACTTGTGCTTCCGAGCTTGCACCCTGCCTTGGTAAACTATTTCGTCTATGTCTTTCTACTTCAACCTTCCCTTCTTGCTGGAAACGTGCGCTCATTCATCCTGTGCCGAAGAAGGGGGACCCCTCTCAGCCCTTAACTATCGTCCTATTTTTTACCCTCTCTCTAAAGTTTCGAATCTATCCTAACAGGAAGATTTGGAAACATCTCAATTCTTCTAATCTTATCTCAGATCGCCAGTATGGCTTTCGAAAGAAACGCTCTACTGGTGATCTTCTTTCCCTTCTCTCTGACTCTTGGTCCTCCGCTCTTCGGCATTTCGGTGAATCTTTTGCTGTTGACATATCGAAAGCTTCGATAGAGTCTGGCACAAAGCTTATTCCAAACTTCCTCTTTCGGAATCTATCCTTTCTCTGTGACCTTCTCTCTAATTTCCTTTCTGGTCGTTCTATAGCAGCTGTTGTAGACGGCCACCGTTCATCCTATAAATCTATTAATAGTGGTTCCTCAAGATCTGTCCTATCCCCAACACTTTTTCTGTTTTTCATTAATGACCTTCTCTCTATTACTTCATCTCCTATCCACTCCTATGCTGATGACTCCACCCTTCATTACTCTTTTCATTTTGAAAGACGCCCCTCCCAGCAACAGTTAATAGAGGCAAGGAGGGTGGCCTTGGAGCAACTAACCTTCTGATCTATCTCTCATTCCAATGGGGCAAAGAAAACATGGTCGTTTTCAATGCCTCAAAAACTCAATTCCTCCATCTCTCTACTCGACACAATCTTCCACACAACTACGATATCTTTTCGAAAACACCAACTCAAACCTCATCTCTCCTTAATATTCGTGTTCTTTTCTCGTGATCTTTCTTGGAAAGATCACATATACCTCTCTTTCTAAACAAGCTTCTAAGAGGTTGGGTGTTCTGAGGCGCCTTCAGTATTTCTTCACACCACCCCAGTTGCTTGCTCTGTATAGGGGTGTTGTTCGCCCCTGTATGGAGTATGCGTCACACATCTGGGGTGGTTCCACACACACAGCTCTCCTGGAAAAGGTGGAGTCTAGAGCTTTTCGCCTTATCAATTCTCCTGCTCTCACTAATTCTCTCCAATCTCTTTCTGCCCGTTGAAATTTGCGTCACTTCTCTATATCTATTACAAGGACACTGCTCTTCTGAACTCTCTCGTCGCATACCTCTCCATTAAGAAGGGTTCGTGCGACTCGTCTTTCTACACAGTCTCATCCTTTCTCTGTCCAACTCTCTGACCCCAGACTTAACCTCTATGCTCAATCTTACATTTACTCTACTGGTAAAGTCTGGAACACACTTCCTTCATCTATTTTCCCAACTACCTATGACTTAAGCACCTTTAAACGCCGTGTATCAGGTCATGTCGGCCTTTAATTTGACCAGTTTCCGACTTCCAACTGGTGGAACATGGTAGCCTGCCTTTGCCCACCAGAGGAGAAATAAAAAAAAAAAAAAATTAAAATAAATAAATAAATATATATATATATATATATATATATAATATATTATATATATATATAATATATATAATTAATATTATATATATATATATATATATATATATATATATATATATATAATATATATATATTATATATATATATATATATAATAAATCTGTAATAATAAATAATCGAAATTTTAAAATAATCAAATAAAATAACAAAAAAAAAAATTAAAATTTAGGTTTTATAAAATAAAAAATTTAAAATAATTAAAAATAAAAACCAAATAAATAAAAAACAAAAAAAAAATCTGATTATAAAAGACAAGCGTCGTGGGTTAAAACCTTTATAATTTGTTTAAATAAAACAGGTTTGTGGTGAAATTTCATTTAAAGAGTATTCGATCGTACTTATAAAATAGGTTTTGTAAATATTAATTAGTGGAAATTATGTAGATGATATATTCAAATGTTAGAAATTTTATTTTTATTATTTTAATTATTTTATTTTATTATTATTATTATTATTATTATTATATTTATTATATTATTATTATTATATATTATTAATTTATTATTAATAGATATTTATTAAGTGTGAATTATTATTATTATTATTTTTATATTATTTTTATTATTAATTATTATTAATTATTATTCTTATTATATTATTATATTATTATTATTATTATTATTATTATTATTATTATTATTATTATTATTATTATTATTATTATTATTATTATTATTATTATTATTATTATTATTATTATTATTATTATTATTATTATTATTACTGGTGTAGTAAATATGAAGCACAACACAGCCTTACAACGTTTAATATTTTGTCTGGCATTTACATAGTTGTAATTTTTTTTACATAGTTGTAATTTTTTTCGTGCGCTTCTCATCCTGTGCCGAAGAAGGGACCCCTCTCAGCCTCTAACTATCGTCCTATTTCTTTAACCTCCGTTTCTCTAAAGTTTTCGAATCTATCCTAACAGGAAGATTTGGAAACATCTCAATTCTTCTAATCTTATCTCAGATCGCCAGTATGGCTTTCGAAAGAAAACGCTCTCTGGTGATCTTCTTTCTCTCTCTTGATCTTGGTCCTCCGCACTCGCACTTCGGTGAATCTTTTGTGTCGCTGGACGTATCGAAATCTTTCGATAGAGTCTGCACAAAGCTTATTTCCAATTCCTCTTTCGGAATCTATCCTTCTCTCTGTGACTTTTCTAATTTCTTTCTGGTCGTTCTATAGCAGCTGTGTGACGGCACCGTCATCCTATAAATCTTAATAGTGGTGTTCCACAGGTATGTCCTATCCCAACACTTTTCTTTTTTCATTAATGACCTTCTCTCTATTACTTCATCTCCTATCCACTCCATGCTGACTCCACCCTTCTTACTCTTTATTTTGAAAGCCCCTCCCAGCAACATTTAGGGCAAGGAGGGTGGCTTGGAGCAACTAACCTCTGAATATCTCTCATTTCCAATTGGGGAAAGAAAACCTGGTCGTTTTCATGCTCAAAAACTCAATTCTCATTCTCACTCGACACAACTTCCACACAACAAATCTTCAAAAAAAAAAAAAAAAAAATCTTCATCTGTCTTAATATCTCGGTGTTTCTTTTCTCGTGATCTTCTTGTAAGCACATTACTCTTTCTAAACAAGCTCAAGAGGTTGGGTGTTCTGAGGGCCTTCAGTATTTCTTCACACCACCCTACTTGCTTGCTCTGTATAGGGGTGTTGTTCGCCCCTGTATGGAGTATGCGTCACACATCTGGGGTGGTTCCACACACACAGCTCTCCTGGAAAAGGTGGAATCTGGCTTTTCGCCTATCAATCTCTGCCTCACTATTCTCTCAATCTCTTCCTGCCCGTCGAATGTGCGTCACTTCTCTCTATTCGCTATTAATGGACACTGCTCTTCTGAACTCTCTCGTCGCTACTCCTCCAAAGAAGGTCGTGCGACTCGTCTTTCTACATAGTCTCATCTCTCTGCCAACTCTGACCCAACTTAACCTCTATGCTCAATCTTACATTTACTCTACTGGTAAAGTCTGGAACACACTTCCTTCATCTATTTTCCCAACTACCTATGACTTAAGCACCTTTAAACGCCGTGTATCAGGTATGTCGTCCTTTATTTGACCATGTTCCAACTTTCCCCACTGGGGAACAATGGTATTCCCCTGCCTTTGCCCACCAGAGGAGAAATACAAAAAAAAAAAAATAAAAAATAATATATATAATATATATAATATATATATATATAATATATATATATATATATATATATATATATATATATATATATATATATATTTATATATAATATAAAATATATATTATATATTATATATATATTCACTTTATTAAATTAATAATAGTGGAGATTTGAAATGCAAATAAATTGTAATTATAAATAATCGAATTTTTAAAACCAATCAAATAAAATAATTGTTAAAAGCAAATTCCAGAAATTTAGTGAACTTCTCTAAATGTTAAAATAAATTAAAATAAATAAAAATTCAATTTAAAGTAATTAAAGAAAACAACCAAATAAATAAACAAACAAAAATAAAATCTGATTATAAAAGACAAGCGTCGTGGGTTAAAACCTTTATAATTTGTTTAAATAAAAACAGGTTTGTGGGTGAAATTTCATTAAAGAGTATTCGATCGTACTTATAAATAGGTTTGTAAATATTAATTAGCTGGAAATTATGTAGATGATATATTCAAATGTAGAGTTAATATTTTCATTTTTATTATTATTATTATTATTATTATTTTTATTATTATTATTATTATTATTATTATTATTATTATTATATATTATTATTATTATTATTATTATTATTATTATTATTATTATTATTATTTATTATTATTATTATTATTATATTCATAATATTATTATTATTATTATTATTATTATTATTATTATTATTATTATTATTATTATTATTATTATATAGATGATATATTCAAGTGTGGAATTATTATTATTATTATTATTATTATTATTATTATTATTATTATTATTATTATTATTATTATTATTACTGGTGTAATAAATATGAAGCACAACACAGCCTTACAACGTTTAATATTTTGTATGGCATTTACATAGTTGTAATTTTTTTTTTTTTTTTTTTAACAGAACGCCACCACTCACGGGCAGAGCCCTTTTCATGGAGGGAGCTCACAAAGTGATTATATTAACTCTCCTATGTTGAATTCAAAAATAATATTCAGTTTTCACCATCATGCAAGGATATATCGCTATTATGAAAGCAAAATCTTTAAATTTTATATATGTATATTTCATATCTTGTGAAACGTCCTTTTTTCCAGCCATTTCTGTTCTGTGGAACATCCTACATTCTTGTTTTTTTCTGCTGTATTTAACCTACCTCTCTTTAAATCCTCTATTTGCGCTCACCTAAGGGATCTACGCTAAGTTCGGGACTAGGTGGGTTTTCTTTTATTCTATTCCCCCCCCCCCTCCCGGTTAAAAAAAATATCATTATAGTGACATAAACCAAGCTAATGACATAATATATATGTATTTAAAATAACATCTATTTACAAAGTCAATTTCGTTCTTGTCCCAACGAGCTTTAAGTATCTTTTTTTTGTTTGTTAATTTTTTCGTCAGAGTATTTCAAACCTCAGTAGCTATCCAACGTTATATTTCCCTTCCGTTGTCCTTGATATCTTTTTTTCGTTCATTTTATATCTCGGTGGAAACTTTCATCTTGTTCTTCATTTATCGCACCAAGATTTTTGGATAA
>SEYY01009118.1:2500-39450 GCA_009176605.1 Armadillidium nasatum
ATGTTGCATATTTTCAATCCCTATATTGATGACAACTGTTGTTTGTTTAAAGGAACGTCTGTGTGTCTGAATTCTGATTCAACAAGTATATCTATTTGAAGATTAACCTCAACCTTGTGTGAGGTAGGCCACTCTTAACTATAGTTTAGTTTTTATTTGTCAAGAATAGAAATTCTCTATATAAACATATTAAATTTAGAATCATACTATTATAGGATATAAATTTTTTTTAGGTTCTTGTTGTGGGGGCCTATCTTCACTAGCCCAATTTCTTGTTGTGGGGGCCTATCTTCACTAGCCCAATTTCTTGTTGTGGGGGCCTATCTTCACTAGCCCAATTTCTTGTTGTGGGGGCCTATTTTCACCAGCCCAATTTCTGTTCTGGGGCTTATATTTGTTTGAAGCTTTCCCCTTCTCCTTGAGTTTTTTTTTTATTGATAGTAGCCCAGATAAAGTGGTTCAGATACCTTTATAGTTTCTGGGTTGTGAAGACCTAGCCTAGTTCAGACTCAGAGACTTGATTCTTTTTTTTTTTTTTTGGTGGTAGTGGTGGTGCATATTGGAATTAAATATATACTAGCAATATATATTCTCCATCAGAAAGATTTCGGCGTAAAAATGAAGGTTAGATACCTTCCATAAATATTTTTTTATAATAAAAACATTTCTTTTGTTTCTAAAACACAGGCATATATATATATATATATATATATATATATATATATATATATATATATATATATATATATATATATATATATATATATATATATATATATATGTGTGTGTGTGTGAGTGCTCACTTATATGTACAAATATCTAGGCTTATATAAATGATATAATGTTTTAGCCAAAACGTTTGATTGAATAGAATTATATTATTTTATAATTTTACTATAAAGTTTTTTTTTCTTTTTGTTGTTGAGTAAAATAAAAAAAAATGGATTGCTTGCGCATTGAATGTACAGTGTGTTGGTTTGTGTATTATATTTTTTTTTGTTTAAATAAACTTAACTGAGTAATATATATATTAATATATGATTAATATATGAATATTCACTTATTTATGGATTTATGATTACACTTTTTATTAAATACTATAAAAATTTCTTGTGCTTGTTATTCTTTTCCCACATGTGAGTGGAGGTCACTTGAGGAGACTCACCCTGTATAAAGGTAATTATCTTATCTCTCTCTTGCTTTCACTTACATGTGTGGGCATGTTGCACATTTTCTAATGCTTTGTATTTTTTTTTTTTTTTTGCATGTACAGTCGTCAACAGGAGTTCGTTCCTATTAGGCTGGAAATAAATATTTATATAAAATGTGTTTTGAATAAAAAGAAAATAAAAACATTCAGCGGGGCTTAATTGAACTGTGATTGGCTGAACCTGATATGATCCCCATTTTATATAAATATTTATTTCCAGCTTAATAGGAACGAACTCCTGTTGACGACTGTACATTCGTGGCTTTGTGTAAGAGTTTGATCGCTTTTTCATCCATTTCCCTGGTATCCTAGAGCTTGTATGGTTCTTTAATTTACTCAGACAGCAGTGAATCATTCAAATTATTCAATCTGTAGACTGGATCCCTTTTCTACATTAATTATCTGGTATGTGGTGGTGCTCTAATTATTTTTCTATTTTTTCATTTATTTTGGTATTAGCAGAGGTTTGAACTGTTGAGAAGTTATTGAAACATCGATTTGGTTTCTTTACTGATTCCAGATTTACAGGTCTACATATAATTTATATAAATTCTCCATACCCATCATATCCCTCTATTCTCCCTTAGTTTTTGTTAGAAAGAGTAAAATCCATAACAAATGGTAGCAGAGCGTAGTTTCTGTACTACAGTTCTTGTTTCTGCTTACCACATTTGTCAACTAGCTAACTAGTTGGGTATAATCGATACCACATACCAGTGTTATTTTCTTGATTCGTTATTTGTTTTGATTTCTTTTGTTTTTCTTTTAGAATGTCCAATATGCAAGGACCAACGAATTTTAATGATAGGGAAATTACTAAAATTGATCAAACAGACTCAGTAGGTATGACTGCAGAACAGACTGATAATATTGATGAAACTAGAAACATCATATCTATGACAACTCGTCAAGATGTTATCCAGCCTAATTGGTTTCAGACACAACCTTCAATGTCTATAACCCAACCTAATCTCAGTTGGTTGAATACTATCCCTAGCTTGTCCACTCACCAGTCACCAATTATCTCTACTTTGCCACTATTTAATACTTTAGCTTCTACTGTTCCATCTAGTGCAAATTTCTCTTCTGGTTTTTCTAATCCTATGCTACAACAACAGCAGGCATCTCATTTTCAGGTACCAAATGTACAACAACAACCAATACAATCGCAGCCATATCAAACTCCCCCTAATTATACTTTAATTGATTATAGTGTATTAACAGAATTATTAGCCCAAAATAGAGAACTCATAACACAAAATCAACAAATGCTTCAAACCCTTTCTCAATTAGTGCAACAACTCTCTCTTCAAGGGAAACCTAAGAAAATGATCCCATTAGGGAAATATAAATTAGAAGATGGAGAAACATTTCCACAATTTCTTAACAGATTTGAGGATTATGTAAGTACAATGTATCCGAATTCCTCTGCTGAGGAATGGCGAGCCTATCTAGGACTACATTTGGAAGGACATATAAAAACAGTGTATGATTTGCTCATGAGGAATAACTCAGGTTATACTGTTATCATTCACGAAGTAACTCAATGGTTCAACAAATATATACTCAAACAAAATAAATCCGACCAAGCAAATTTTGACAATGCAGTTATGGAACACAATGAAACTATCCCTCTTTTTGCTTTACGCTTACAGGGATTAGCAGAAAAAGCCTTTCCGACTGCAAATGTTGAAACCTTAACGACCCTTCGAGAAAAGTTAATTAAGAGCTTACCTCTCCATATCCAACAAACCGTCAAATCTTATGCAATGGTTTTTGAACTTTCTAGACGTGAAGAATTATCTTGGGATGATCTTGTTATTATCATAGATCAAATCTATACAGGATATTTTACCCAGGAGTTACCACAGCGATCTTTTCCTCCTGTACAAATTCCCAATAATTCAAACAGTAAATCTACTCCAGAGTTAATTGATCTCACTAACTATCAACCTCATACAGTACAGCCTTAAATTCATGCTTTTGTCCCTATTGATCCTGATACAAATACAAATCAATGTTCTGTTATAGCTCAACCCCTTATTGTTCCCACATATTGCTCTAATTTACCTAGTTTTGCCCAAGGTAACTGCACAACAAACGAAATCTAAAGGCTTCTCCCCCTTAAACAAATCCCTAATAACAATAGATTTGAATAATAATAATGGATCTAGAAGTAGAACACCTCCAAGAAACTTGCAAAATACTCCAAATAGAAATAATACTAATGGACAACAACAACATGGGCATGTATCTCCCAGGAATCCAAGGAATAATAATCAAAACAACTTTTCAAATGTGACATGCAACTACTGTAAAAAACCCGGTCATGATGTTCGAGATTGCTGTTCTCGCCCCTACTGTAAGTTTTGTGGGAAGAGAGGACATCTCTATGATAACTGCTACCAAAGACAGAACAAGTGTATTTATTGTGAAGAAACTGGCCACGTAGTCAATAATTGCCCTAACAGACAAAGGAAACAACAAGATCGAGATGATTCATTAAATTGTACTGAGTGCGGAGGACCACACTTGGGAAAAGATTGTTCTCAATTTAAACCTCCATTGTATTCCCATCAGGAAAACTAATATCCTCTGTGGTGAATGATCCACCCACAGAGCTTAATAACTCTATTCCTCTAGTACATATTTTACCACATATAGTTCTTCTAAATTCTTCTCCAGATTCTCCAAAACCCCAAAGAATGAGGAAATGATCATCCACGGAGGGATCACCGTTGTTGGATCCTCTATTAAGTAATCTCATAATATTTACTTTACTTAATATTTACTGATGATTTTCCTATATTGACATCTGACTCTATCTTTTTTACTTCTTCTACAGTTGTTTCATCTGTTTCTAATTCTATTTCAACTACTTTGAAAAATATCTCTTCTGTTTCAGACTCTATTATTCAATTTCAAACTTTACAAGTACCCCCTAAGGATACCTTACTAGTAGGAGTTTTTATAAAAGATTCCAGTCAAGATAAATTACTCACAGCCCTTGTTGATACCGGTGCCGCAGGTAGTCTGATAACCTTTAAAACATATAATCTATTGAACTCCCAAAACTACCCATTATTTTCCACTACATACAGTGGCATACAAGGAATTGGAGGAACAGTATTCCCCGTCCATGGTAGTGTCACTTTTCAAATTCAACTTTCTAAAACTTATATATCTAAATTACATCCATTTATAGTCGTAGATGATAAAGTTACCAATTATGATCTAATTATCGGATACAATTTCTTGAGTCAAGAACAATTGCTCCCGGATTTATCAACAAAACAATTAATAAAAAGAAATAAAAATCATCTTACAATAGTTACAGAAGATATCCGTATATTACAATCTAGAGATGGTATTGCAACAATAGATAAAGATATTTCCTTGCCACCTAATAAATGCATAACCATTCCCATCTCTATTGAACATCTAATTTTTAATTATAACACACTTCTATTATTCACTCCAAGTGATTCTAATAAATTTGTAATGGATCATGTTTTAAATTATTCCCCAGACCAGATTATATAATTTATATTGTTTTAATTTTTCTGATAATATAATATCTTAAACGTGGATATTCTCTAGGTACTCTCTCTCTATTCTCTCACTAAATTCTTCTTTTTCCTTCTTTTAATGTTGTAGAATTGTCGCAAAAAACCCAAACTACTTACCATGAATGGACGCCAGAGTCATTATATGAAGCATTCGATCTAGATTCCACCACCTTAACATCAGACAAAAAAGAACAACTTGTAATACTCTTAATGAAATACCCTACTGCTTTAAGATTAGGAAACGACTATGTAGGATGCACCACTATTCTAAAGCATACAATAGATACACTTATAGATGATCCGGTGTGTTGTCCAGTGAGACGTTTACAAGGCCCTATCCTCTACGAAGTGGAAAAAGTTTGCCAACAATTGGAGGCCGACGGAATCATTAGAAAATCATTCTCTCCATATTCAGCACCCGTAGTTCCCGTGAGAAAACCCGACAGAGCTATGCGTTTGTGTATAGACTATAGGAAATTAAATGAAGTAACTAAAGGAGACTCCTTCCCTATACCGAATTTGACTGATACTCTATTTAGCCTACAAGGCATGAGATATTTCCCTACTATAGATCTTATAAAAGGTACTACCAAATCGAAATGGAGGAAAAAAGTAAAAACGGCTTTCTCTACACCTCTAGGTCATTGGGAATTTTTGAGAATGCCTTTCGGCGTTAAAAACGGACCAGCGACTTTCCAACGAGCAATGCGGTTAGCTTTATGTCATATACCTTGGCAAGAAGTTATGATCTATTTAGATGATGTTCTTATCATAAGCCAGACCTTCGAACACCTTACCATTCTCGAAGAAGTCCTAACAGCATTCATTAACGCTGGCTTAAATTAAAACCTTCAAAAACCTATCTCTTAAGAACCGAAGTTAAATTTCTAGGACATCAAATTTCATACCATGGAATGATCCCACTGGAAAAGAATATTAAAGGCGTGAAAGACTTTCCAATTCCAAAGACTGTAAGGCAGATTAGACAATTTATGGGACTAGTAAATTTTTATCGCCGTCATATACCCCATTGTTCTGAAATTGCTAAACCTCTTTTCGATCTATTAAAATTAACTAAGAACTTTCAATGGACTGATCAATGTCAGCAAGCCTTTAACTCTCTAAAAGAAAAGCTAACAACTCCACCTCTATTGTCTTATCCAGATCGATCTCCAAAAGCCAACCCACTCTTCTTACATACTGACGCTTCTGGAATTGGTGCAGGTGCATGCTTGAGCCAGATCCAAGAAGATGTAGAAAAACCTATAGCATATATCTCTATGATATTCTCCAAAGCTCAACAATCTTATAGCACCACTGAGCGAGAAGTAGCCGCCATTAGGTGGGCTGTGCGATCACTTAAACCATTCTTGTATGGGATTCGAGTAGTCATTTCACCGATCATAAACCTCTTCTTTTTCTGCATAACATGCCTCTAGTAAATCAACGAGTGGCTAGAACCTTAGAAGAATTGAACAACATAAATTATGAGCTCAGTTATGTTCTCGGAAAGGAGAATATTGTTGCTGATATTCTTTCCCGTGTCCCATATGAATTACAAATCACGAATGCTAGAGATACTTATTTACCAGAAATCCCTGAAGGTTTTATGATAATTACGATACCAGGAGGAGGTGATTCACTTTTTCAATGCTTTTCACAGTTTTTACATGGAAAATTGGATCTTCATCTATTGATTGGACAAGAAGTAGTTCAAGAATTACTTGATAATCGAGAGAAATATCATATACCCAAGGGACGTGAAGCAAAACAAACCTTAAAGCAACTACAATTAACGAAATATCCCGGACAATTACCCTTCACACATAGCAATGAAGCTTTTTCAAACATTTATCTTGTCCAAGTACTAGTATACTATAGCAAAGACCATCCGTTGCACTTTGGAAATCTCAATCACCAAGATGTTTGTTGCTTATATTGTCTCAGAGGTATCCATTGCAATTTGTTGACTCCTAATAAATCAAAACTACCTCAAACTGCTATTGATGTTTTATCTAGTCTCCCTACTGTATCAACGCCTGTTATAATACATCATGTATTGACTCCTGATGACTCTGAACATGCAAATGACGATGCTTCGGTGGATGATTATATCCTTCCCTCAATAATTACTGTTGATAAGAAAGTAGATGATGGTGTAGTCCCAATAGAAACTCTCCAAATCCACAATTTTTTATTAATAAATCCCCAAGATTCGGTTGAGGTTACCATGACTCATATTATGGAATCTCAATTGAATGATCCCATTCTTAAAAGGCTAAAAACTGCCATTGTTAAAAATCAACCTTTTATAGGACCCCTTAAAAATTTTATCTATGCACGAAATTCCATTTCAATATATAATGATTATATAATTCATGGGAATAGAAAAGATCATTATCATTATGTAGTTTCATTTAATTTTGCGTTACAGGTAGCTATTATAAATCATTATGAATTTTCTCATATAGGTCAAAATAAATTATATGCCCTCTTAGAGTGGATTATTTGGCATCCAAAGTTGCGAATGATTTGTAAAGATATTTCAATAGCTTGTCATCATTGTCAGTTAGGAAAAGTTTCTAATATATATCAAGCACCTCCAACATTAAAAATTAATACTAGATTCCCTTTTGAATTAATAGCTGTAGATTTATTGCAATTGCCAAAGTCATCTAAAGGAAATAGTTATGTATTCATTTTAATAGATCACTACAGTAAATGGATAGCTACAGTTCCCCTTAGGTCAAAACATACTTCTATAGTAACAGCTGCATTACAAACTATTTTACCCTATTTACCACTGATTCCTTCTAGGTTATTATCCGATAATGCGCGTGAATTTCGAGGTCCGGAGTTCGAAGAACTTTTGATACTTCATAATATCAAACATTATCTATACTACCCCATATAATCCATCTTCTAATGGAATCACAGAAAGAGTAAATAGGACTTTAATTCAATATCTCCGTGGTACTCTAAGTAATCCTTCGAACTGGGATATGCAATTGTCTTCTGTAGTTCTTATTTATAATAATACTATTCATTCAGAAACAAAACGTTCCCCAGCTGAAATAATATTTACCGAGGCTCATGATACCCGTCCAAACCTTCCTTGGACCTGATTTAATGAATATTGGGATGAAGGAAACACTAATTATAGATCCTTTTCAATTGGTCAAGAAGTAGCTCTTAAAATTACAATTACCTGGAGACCGTACTAGTAATAAATTCAAAGATCGTTATCAAGGACCCTTAATTGTTAGGAAAATAAATAGCAATAATGTAACCTATGTAGTGCAATCTGAAGATACCAAACGATTGTATAAAGTCCATCATAAACAGTCCATCATAAACCTCCTAATTATCTTGAAAATCATCCTCTATTTATTAAATTTTTAACAAAAACAACTCCCATAGATGATAATCCACCTATTCATATAGAAACTCCCCCTTTACTGTTTCCTGACAAACGTAGAAACAGATAAGGATGATACTCCTAGTACTCCTTCCCTAAATGAAACAATAGACTCTGATGATGAATTTATCGGTTTTGATAGTGACGATCATATAAATTGTTTATCTCAACAACTCCTAACTCAGTTCCAGAAAAGTTTAACTCTAATTGATAATTTAAGTACTTCTCCAATCAATTCTCTCATTTCTTACTTACCACGATCTACAGTACCCCCTAATTCTGCTAATGATTTTTCTTTTCATTTAAATGAACTGTTTGCTTCTCCTCCTTCTAACTTTTCTATTGTTTCTAATTCTTCTTCTTCCTTTACTTCTCCCACATCTTCTTTTACTGCTATTGATCTATATCTAAATTCTTATTCTAATATTTCTCCAGTTTCACCCCAACAATCTTCTATTATCTCTTATACTCCACTCACTATAACGAATCAGATGAATACTTCAGATATACCACCTATTAGAAGATGTTTCAGAAGGTTATCTTCTGATAATATAATATTTAATCTAGAAGACTCTCGAAATCTTACTATTGATAATAACTCATCAATTTTAGCTAGTTCATCCCTAATTCCATCTTTAGATGATTCCTTTTTACAGGAACATCCTATACCAGTAACTGACTCTTCTCCAGTTTCCCCTATAATTGATACTGATATTAATGTCATACAAGAATTTTTACAATCCTTTGATGAACAAGGAACATGTACACACAGTACTCCAACACCAGTTATTTCTAAGAAAAAGAAAGTACATTGGTCACCTTCTATTGAAATTGAAGGTGTTACTACCCCAATCTCTATTTCAGATACCACTGATCAAACAGCACTAAATGGTGATACAATTACAGACACAATAGCTCAAAGAACAAGGAAAAAGAAATCCTATATCTTACCTGAACTTCCTTGGGTACAAGATACTGTTCTAGAGAGGAAACGATCATCGAAAATTCCTATCTTTAAAGTAAAAAGATCTCCTATACTCATACATTCTCCTTCAGCTACAATTACTACTGTAACGATTACCACTGTACAATCTAGTTTATCGGAAAAATAATGAACTCGTATTAGGAATTATTTAAAATTTTACTCAAAAACTATAGTCATAATTACTTATTTTTCTTTTCAGGTATTATTTATAGGACATTCGTGGATTTCATATTTGGAAGATAATTTTGACAGAAATAGGCATAATCCTGATAACCACAATATAAGATTTAAGCGTATACACTTTCCAAAATTCGAAGATCTTCCATCCGAATTAGAAAGAGAACTCAGACCAGATACAACCCATGTAATGGTCTTTTCCATATTTCGTTTAGCGTATTATCGACTGCGTTTTACTTGCCAAAGTAAACCTCATAGACACGCCAAAGAGTATTCAGTTACCTTTCCCGATACTAGTTTTCGTGCAGAACATGCTTTACCTACTATTAACCAGATGTTATTTTGAATTAAGGACATTTGCCCAAAAGCAAAATTATATATAATGATTCCACCATTTCCAGATCTTGATTACTATAATGTCCAACGTAATATTGACTTCGTTCCAACTGAAGTGAAAGATTGGTACTACTCTCTACCTCAATCTTCTCCTAGACACGTGAATAAAGATACAAGATTTGTCTACCAAGAATTGATGAAATTACACTCATCTACCATAAAATGGTCTGGGAAACGTACACTGGCTTTGTCAGAAGTATTGTATCTTATGAAAAACTCTACCAGACGTAATTATGAACAGTTAATCAACCCCAATAATGATGTATATTCTTTAAGACACACTGGTCCTCTTGTAGAAGGAATACACCCAACAAATGAATTTATGGAAGCATTCTGGAAATTACTTCATAATTATACCATCTTTGAAGATACCAGGGAATTTACCAAATCATTCTCCATTAATGACAAACACGACAAAACATGATATGACATTAAGACCGAAATTAATACCTCGCGAACGCGTTTCGGGAGATCATAAGAAAGACAAATGTGACAGACATTTTCGTTTTTCTCATTTAGTTTCACATTCACCTCACAGTTCAGATTTTTCTCCTTCAGAGGAAAATTTGCCCAGTACTTCTTCTGGAATCTCTTATTCTAATCGACATTTAAGCGCAAACCCTGCTTGGGTCTCTAAGAAATGTAGCTCTTCTTCTTCTTTACAAACTAGTTCAAAGAGACTACAAACATCCTTTTCATTACTAAGTCCAATACAACACATGACACTTGCGCAAATGGATTTGATTCAAGGTAAATTTAATATGTTTGTCTCATATATGTTGGGTATAACCCACTTTAAATACTCCAAATATAAGCGAAGCTGATTTGGAAGCTATGGTTAGATTCTTTCTTCGAAATTTTTCTGTGGAATAGTTCACAAGTTCACATTACCCCTGTTCCATTTCCCGTCAAAGTTATGACGAGTGGGGGGGTATGTTAAGAATTTCTCCACATTTTCCCATTTATAAGTGTACTTTGTACACTTATTTCTCTCTATATGAATAGAGTTTAGTTTTAGTTATTATCAAAGGTATTTCTTTATTTTTTTTCTTTTACAGAACTTATATATTAATATGTTGATTGTTGATATGAGTTTTTACATTATTCAATAAGAAAACTCCAAAGTTTAATTATTTGTTTGTCGTTTGTCAAAGACAAAGTTCATATTTCTATTTATATCTAAGACCAAAGGATTTAAGGTAGGATTAAATATATTGTTTGTTTTGAGAATGTTCCATATTTTCAATCCCTATATTGATGACAACTGTTGTTTGTTTGTCTGTGTGTCTGAATTCTGATTCAACAAGTATATCTATTTGAAGATTAACCTCAACCTTGTATGAGGTAGGCCACTCTTAACTATAGTTTAGTTTTTATTTGTCAAAATAGAAATTCTCTATATAAACATATTAAATTTAGAATCATACTATTATAGGATATAAATTTTTTTTAGGTTCTTGTTGTGGGGGCCTATCTTCACTAGCCCAATTTCTTGTTGTGGGGGCCTATCTTCACTAGCCCAATTTCTTGTTGTGGGGGCCTATTTTCACCAGCCCAATTTCTGTTCTGGGGCTTATATTTGTTTGAAGCTTTCCCCTTCTTCTTGAGTTTTTTTTTATTGATAGTAGCCCAGATAAAGTGGTTCAGATACCTTTATAGTTTCTGGGTTGTGAAGACCTAGCCTAGTTCAGACGCAGAGACTTGATTCTTTTTTTTTTTTTTGGTGGTAGTGGTGGTGCATATTGGAATTAAATATATACTAGCAATATATATTCTCCATCAGAAAGATTTCGGCGTAAAAATGAAGGTTAGATACCTTCCATAAATATTTTATTACAATAAAAACATTTCTTTTGTTTCTAAAACACAGGCATATATATATATATATATATATATATATATATATATATATATATATATATATATATATATATATATATATATATATATGTGTGTGAGTGAGTGCTCACTTATATATACAAATATCTAGGCTTATATAAATGATATAATATTTTAGCCAAAACTTTTGATTGAATAGAATTATATTATTTTATAATTTTACTATAAAGTTTTTTTTTCTTTTTGTTGTTGAGTAAAATAAAAAAAAATGGATTGCTTGCGCATTGAATGTACAGTGTGTTGGTTTGTGTATTATATTTTTTTTTGTTTAAATAAACTTAACAGTAATATATATATTATATATGATTAATATATGAATATTCACTTATTTATGGATTTATGATTACACTTTTTATTAAATACTATAAAAATTTCTTGTGCTTGTTATTCTTTTCCCACATGTGAGTGGAGGTCACTTGAGGAGACTCACCCTGTATAAAGGTAATTTTCTTATCTCTCTCTTGCTTTCACTTACATGTGTGGGCATGTTGCACATTTTCTAATGCTTTATATTTTTTTTTTTTTGCATGTACATTCGTGGCTTTGTGTAAGAGTTTGATCGCTTTTTCATCCATTTCCCTGGTATCCTAGAGCTTGTATGGTTCTTTAATTTACTCAGACAGCAGTGAATCATTCAAATTATTCAATCTGTAGACTGGATCCCTTTTCTACATTAATTATCTGGTATGTGGTGGTGCTCAAATTATTTTTCTATTTTTTCATTTATTTTGGTATTAGCAGAGGTTTGAACTGTTGAGAAGTTATTGAAACATTGATTTGGTTTCTTTACTGATTCCAGATTTACAGGTCTACATATAATTTATATAAATTCTCCATACCCATCATATCCCTCTATTCTCCCTTAGTTTTTGTTAGAAAGAGTAAAATTCATAACAATATATATATATATATATATATAATATATATATATATATATATTGTAAGTATATGATCACATATACTATTTCCTTTTATTTTTCCAGAGGTGAGGTCACAATGTGAAGAGACGCTGTGGAAGAAGATGACTTTTTCAAAAACAAACAAGGAGTTTACGCTAAGTCCTTTCCTTTTATGATTTACTAACCTATTTATTTCTTTATTTTTAGATTATTGTATTGATTTTGAAAGTAATATTTAATTTTCCACAACAATAATAAACACTTCATCATTGTAATTATAAACATTTGCAAGACTTAACGAGGATTGAAGCTCATTATCACAAGCCAATCCGTAAGTCCCTTAATGTGTTTTTACTTTCTGTTTTTTCTAATATAAGAAATATGTAAATTGAAATTGTTTTATAATTTCAGTTCCTACTTGGGAACTAGCCCATTTTTTCAACCTAGGATTTAATTCCGGAATCATCATACGGATAGAACACTCTTGTGTGTTACCCAATCTGCAAGAATTTTGGTTATAGCGTTCCCCAATAGAATCATTGCCCTTCCTTTTTCGCTGCATAGTTTGTTCCATTCATTTGAAAAATCTTTCTTGATTCCATTCAACTATTTTCATTACTTCTGTACATATTCTGTACCTCAATAAAGTTATAAGGTTTTCGTTCAGTTTCCTTACCCCTTCTTATTGCCATATTCTCGCTGTATTTCGTTCCTTCATCGTGATCCTCCCTATAGCAATCGCTACGCTCCTGAGAAACTTCGGTCGCTCAAGAAGGATTGCGCCATCAACATTTCATCCATCCTTGTTAATCCAGTCGTCCGTAGAAAAGGATAAGTGGACGACACACATCAATAAATCAACCTACCTTTAATTCACGGATACTTCACTAGAAGATCATTCCATTATAGTGAGTATCATATTCAATCATCATTTATATTTTTTTTTGTCGAGTCCTTCAGGCCCGACTCGTACAATATATATATATATATATATATATATATATATATATATATATATATATATATATATATATATATATATATATATATATATATATATATATATATATATATATATATATATGTGTGTGTGTAGGGGGAATGTAGCGCCGTTCAAAGCAATGCAAGTGCCCTCCATTGGGCATAAACCGGGGAGTGACAGTATGGTCAAGACCATTCCGTTTCACTCCGTTGCCCTTCGGTTGGTTCCTTTTCTCGTTTCCCCTTCTCAGAGGGTCTCTAGTGTACCCTCGCCTCATATTGGAGTGTCTATGCTCCCACTTCTTATTCTCCCGACTCCCTTCTCATGTTCCAAATTTTCAAGCGCTTATTCGTACATTACCTTTATGAAAAAAAAAAAAATTTGATGAAACTCAAAACTGTGGGAATGGGCCCTCGGAGTTTGCAGAGAGAATTGCTACTAAAGTGATACCCCATTGTATGGAGGTGTACATTCCATATTCGTTCCCTTCTACTAAACCTAACGAACTTTGGTTTAACTCTATTTGTTCTTGTACCATTCTCCATAGGGATGATACCTTCAGGGATTACCGTCGTCTTCAAACTCCAGAAACTCATTCAATTTATATTTCATTCCGGAATCGTGCAAAATCTATCCTCTGCAACACCAAAACTCTTTTCTTCATTGAAATGCAATAGTCCTTCTGGTTCTTCTTCACGTCCTTCCTGGCATTTTGCAAAAAATATAACTCTAATTTTGCTTCTTCCTCTTTCCCTCCTCTAATATCTTCTCCGATGCCGTTTTACCTTCTTCTAAAGCTGAACTCTTCGCTCAGATTTTTGCCTCTAATTACGCCTTAGACTATTCCGGAGCTATTCCTCCTTCTTCAACTTCTTCCATCTCATTTATGCCTACAATTTTCTGCTCTATCAGAGCTTAACACTAAGAAGGTATATGGTTCTGATGGTATCCCTCATGACGTTCTCAAAACTTGTGATTCTGAGCTTGTACCCTGATATGGTAAACTACTTCATCTCTGTCTTTTTGCTTCAACATTCCCTTCTTGCTGGAAACGTGAGCTCATTCAGCCTGTGCCGAAGAAAGGGAACCCCTCTCAACCCTCCAACTGCTGTCACATTCTTTAACCTCCATTCTTTTTAAAGTTTTCGAATCTCAATTAGAAGCATCTCAATTCTTCAAATCTTATCTCTGATCGCTAGGATGACTTCCTTAAGAAACGCTCTACTGGTGATCTCTTTCTATTCTCTCTGACTCTTGGTCTTCCGCTCTACGATATTTCGGTGAATCTTTTGCTATCGCGCTGGACATTTCAAATCCTTTCGATAGGGACTGGTACAAAGCTTAGATCTAAACTTTCCTCCTTCAGAATTTATCCTTCTCTTTGATTTTTTTTTCTGGTCGTTCTATAGCTGCTGTTGTAGACGACCACCATTCATCCTTTAAATCTGCTAATAGTGGTGTTCCTCATTATTCTGTCCTTTCCCCAAAGCTTTTAAAACTTTTAATTATTAATCGTACTCTATTACTTCATTACCTATCCGATCCTATGCTGATGATCTCACCCCTTATTACTCATTTCAGTTTGAAAGGAGCCCTTCATAGCAACAGTTAATTAACACTAGAATGGTGGCCTTGTAATATCTGCACTTTGATTTTTCTCGCACTTCAAATTGAGGAAGAGAAAACAGACTTTTTCAATGCCTCAAAAACTCAGTTTCTCCATATCTCTACTCGAGACTATCTTCTACAAAACTATAACATCTTCTAAAACATGCAACTCAAGCCTTCATCTGTCCTTAATAATCTCTAGTGTTCTTTCTTGGAAGGATCACAATACTTCTCTTTCTAAAAAAGTTTCTAAGAGGTTGGGTGTTCTGTTGCATATTCATGATTTTTTTTATGCCAATCCAATTGCTTTCTCTTTGTAGGGTTGTTGTTCTCCCCTGTTTGGAATACACCTCATACATCTGGGGTAGTTTCACTCACACAGATCTCCTTGACAGGGTAGAGTCTGGCTTTTCATCTTAACATTCTCTCCAGTCTCTTTCTCTTCTGAACTCTTCAGTTGCTTTTCTTCTCCATTGAGAACACGCTTGTGTAACACGATCTTCTACACAGTCTTATCCTTTCTCTGTTCAACTGCCTGATCCCAAACTTAACCACTATGCCTAATCTTAAATGTACTCAACTGGTAAAGTCTGGAATACACTCCCTTTTTCTGTTTTCAAAACTTCTTTTGGCTTGCACACTTTCAAGCGCCGTGTATGGGTGTATGTCGTCGTTTAACGATTAGGTTCTGTATTGACCCAACTCTGGTGGAAATTAGTAGGTTTTAGGTCTTTACCCACCAGAGGAGACATTATATATATATATATATATATATATATATATATATATATATATATATATATATATATATATATATATATATATATATATATATATATATATATATATATATATATGAAGCCAAGATAGAGAGAAGTTAGGAGAGGTGATAAAGAAGTTTTGCTGAAAAGCTAAAAGAGGTGGAATTGATCGTGAACGTTAAAAAGCAGAACTGTTAATAATTAGAAGGGAGGAGGAGGGAGAGGAACTTGTGCTGAAGGTGCATGGAGAGGAGGTGATTGTGGTAGAGAGATTTGAGTATTTGGGGAGGGGAAAGTATTCACAAGGGAATGAGGTAATATGCTGAAAATCACCAACCGGATGGAAAAAAACGTAAGTGGTGTGAGCGCTGTACCCAATCTTGGCCAACAAAAGAATGAATATAGGAGTAACGAAAGTAATTTTTGAAAGTACTCTGACCTCAATTTTGTAAGATGGAACAGAGACGTGGAGTACGACAACGAGAAGAAAGCAGAATTCAAGCAGCAGAGATGAGTGTGCTGCATTTGATGGTGGGAAGAACCAGAAAGGAGACGATAAAAAGCGAAAGAATTAGATAAAGAATAGGGGTTGAACCAATTAATCAAAAGATAGATGTAGCAAGACTGAGATGGTTGGGACACGAGTGGAGGATGCAGGAGGGGAGAGAGGATAGAGGGAGGTGAGAGTGGACGCCAAGTGGAAGACTAATAGGGAGACAAAGGAGAGATTGATGTAGTCAGTTGGGGATTCACTGAGGGGACATCAGCTGCCTATGGTGGAACAGTTGGTGGCAGATGGAATTATTTACCACAGATTTAGATGGAGACGAGTATTGGCCCCACTGACAGCCCCCTAGAGCCTTACTTGGATATATATATATATATATATATATATATATATATATATATATATATATATATATATATATATATATATATATATATATATATATTTTTAAAGAAGTGGTATCGGTATCGTGTATCGGTATCAGTGAATTTTTAGGTATCGAATCAGTAAATTTGAAAGTCTTGGTATCAGTATCGGTAAAAATTTTTGTATCGCTCCATCCCTAATATATATATATATATATATATATATATATATATATATATATATATATATATATATATATATATATATATATATAATAATTCCCTTTCCCACTCTTGTGGTGTCCACCACAATTCCCTCACACATACATCAACACCACCCACTTTCCATTTCCTTTCACTCCCAAGTTGGCTCTGTTCTCAGCAACTCTCCCCCCTCCCCAAAATCTCCCTCATATATACCTTTCCCCCTCCACTTCTGATATCGCCACTCTACCCACCATCCTATATTCAATCATCCTAATCGTATATCCAAATCACCTTAATATGCTCTCTGCTCTGCTCACTATTCCCCGCTTCCATCGACAAATCTCCCTTTTTATTTTATTCCTAATCCTATCTACCCTCCTCAAACCCTATATCCCACAAATCCTCTACCTCAAAAACTTCAATATTTTCCTCTCTGAGTATCCATTATCCATGTTTCACACCCATACATTACCAATCGCAGACACATACTCTCAAAAACATTATTTACCTTTATTTACTTCAGAATGCCCCCATTTTTCTCAATCCCCATATCCCTTTCATACCCTCCATTATTTTATTCTTTATTTCTCTTTTCATCCCCCTTTTTTCCATTCACCAGCATTCCCAGTTATTTGAACTCTTCTACCTCCTCAAATTTCTCACCTCATTCCTCTCCTCTTAACATTTTATTACCGCAACCAATCCTAATTGCTTTCCTTTTTGTGTGAATTTACTCTTGTTCCATTAAATGTACATTCCCTAACAAACTTCCACACTAACATCCCCGGCTTCTTCCCTGACTTCAACACCAATACTGTATCATCCGCAAACAGCAACACATACTTCCCATTCACCCTCATTACTTCTCAATCTATCACCCTTCCATCCCTCTCCATTCCTGTAATTACACCATCCATCAACATATTAAACAACCACAGATACATAACACAATCCTGTCACAACCCAACTTATATATTAAACCATTCTGTCAGCTCCCTACCCACCCTCACCCTTGCTCTACAATATTCATAAAGCTTTAATCCCTTTCAACATTTCCTTCTCACTCCCCCCTCCCCTACCTCTCTCTCTCTCAAGCAATTTCTTCCAAGTCCATAAAACATGCATACTCTACTTTATCATTCTCAAGCAATCTCTCAATAATCTTCTTCAGTCTGAATACCTAGTCTCCCTCTCATGAATTTTTTCCTCTTGACACTAGTATCCTCCCATAAATTCTCCATACCACACTCAGCAGACCTATCCCCCTATAATTCCAACACACATTCTTATCCCCTTTCCCTTTATATATTAGCACTATACATGCATCTTGCCACTCCTGAGGCCCTCTCCCTTCACTCCAATACATATTAAACATTATACTTAACCAGTCAACCATATTTCCAGCTCACTCCTGTATCTCCTCATATATACCATCCATGGCAGACAACTTTCCCTTTTTCTACCTTTTCCACCACTACTTCCACCTCCTCCCTACTATATATATATATATATATATATATATATATATATATATATATATATATATATATATATATATATTATTTTTTTTTTTTTTTTTTGTTTTTATAAATATTAAAAATTCATGATGCAAAAATATTAAAAAATTTATTTTACTTACTGTTACAGGAGAATCAACTCTTTGCACATTACTCTCTTCCACTAATATTTCTCTTGCTTTTGCACATAAAGCTTTTACTTCTGCTTCTTTAATAATTTCACATCTACGTAACTGTTCAATCTGACGATCTAAGTCACTACGATCACCCATTTTAAAACATAAGTAATTTTTTGCTATACTATTAACTTGATAAACCTATATATATATATATATATATATATATATATATATATATATATATATATATATATATATATATATATATATATATATATATATATATATATATATATATATATATATTGTGAGCCTATCTCTTTTCCTGATATTTTTAACAGGTCGATGTCATGGAGGATTCTCGATGAAGATCTTCATATTCGTTCTCAATATTGGAAAATCGTAATTCAAGAAAGAGATAGTAAACAATAGAGAACTATCAGATATTCATCACTACAATAAAACCGATGAGTCCTTTTGTGTTTTTACTCTTTTTGTCTTATAAATCTAATTTCTTTTTTTTTTCTATCTTTTACAGATAAATGTATCATTATAAAATAAACAATTAAAACACACAAATTAACATCCTAAACTTTGAGACAATTTATCATCATAAACTTCTTTATTTGATAAAATTAACTTGTAAAAAAAGGACTAACATTCTCGAACTTATATCACCAAGTGAAACCATATCACCTACCCGGTTCACGTGAGTTTTATAATATTTTCCGACACAAAAATATTTACAACATCTATATAACGAAAATTAAATAATAAAAATTTATATAATTTATTACAGTTCCGAGGCCGGAACTACTTCAACCACAATCAACATCTTCTCAAAGATTCTCAAGTACTTACATACTTATGTTCCATAAAGTTCCTCCATCATAAAAATTGACATTATTGACAATTAACTTGTCAATAACATTCCTGTCAGTTCTGAATCAGAGCTCTAATCTGTTAAGCTCTTTCCTAAACCTTTCTCTAAGTTCTGACCTTGTTGTCATGAGTTCATTTTCATCGTCATCATCATCTAATACTGGTTATAAATAAAACACCTTTACCAATTCTCAGTGTTTTCTTTAACCTTGAACTACTGAAAAAGTTCTTGTTGTGTGCTCGTTGCATTTGCTCTTTACGTAATCCAAATAGCACTCGCGGAACACTGGAAGTCATCTTTTCGCGAACGAAGATAGCAACATTACTCAACAGCAGTTCGAGTCCCGACATCGTCCATCACTCAAAGGCGAACCGGACGAATTGATCGAATCATCAATCAGAAGCTACCCCTCATCAGTGGATATAACCAACGGTGGGTGAAAAGTATTAAATTTTCTTCTTTAATTTAATCTAACTATATTGTAATTTATTTTTCTTCTGTTTGGATATTCAAAGTTGCGCGATATTCCTTACAGAGAAAAATAATTGGCGACCCTGCCAGGATCACTAAAAGGAACTAAATAACGAAATCGACTACAACAATGGCAGAAAATAGCAACATGAACAATGATGAAACTAAAGTGTATATGGATCTTTTGATAGAATCGGAAGCACATTTCCCGTTCATCAATGACACAGAGTTCATTCCAGAACAAAAAACTGATAACCCGAGGGGTGAACATTTGCATGATTTCCAACCTGTGGATCGCGAACACGTCTCAAAACTGGAAGACATGATTGTGAATTCCATGAGGTATATGCAGGAAGTGGACCAACGACTGAGCAAGCAAAATACCCTTATACTGGAAATGTTAACAGCTCGTCTAGATCCAGTTCCTACTGCGGCAACACCACCATCACCAGAACGGTCAGTACGGCCTAAGGAAAAGAAGCCGGAGGTTGATGGAGGAACTCAACCACCACCGTCATTACCGACTTATATACCTCAACAACAACAACCACTAATAAACCCCGCAGGCACACCCCGTATCTCAACCGGACACATGACGGATCAGCAATTCCGTGAATTCTTAACGGAGAGTCTAGCGGTTGAGCAGGCTCACAACGCTATGTTGTCAAAACACTTGCGATGATGAATGACACAATTGTTAAATAAGTCCTAAGTCTAACAAGGCAGTGCCACCCGCTAAATTTAATCCTGATACTGACCAGGACCTTAAAGTATTCTTCCGAGAATTTGAAGAATATTGCTCGATCCTGTACCCAACCCAAAAACAGGACTGGTTAAGGCTCTTGGGATCATATTTGCAGTCGTCTTATTTGGCCCTATACCATCAACTCCATAAGGCAGATAAGTCTTATGAAGACATTAAACAGAGTCTACTAGAATTGTTTACCAACGAGGACACCGTCAGACAAGAGCGGGCCGTTCAAAACTTTATGACTGCCAAAATGCACAAAAATGAAACAGTCAGGATTTTTGCTATCCGTTTACTGGATCTCGCGAAGAAAGCCTACCCCACAACTTCAACAGAAGCCTGTAAAGAGCATGAGACACTACGTCAAGTGTTTCTTGCAGCCTTACCAATTTCGATTAACAAAGAGATCTCCAGTTATCTCCGAAATCACGAGTGGTGTTCGGGAACCAAAGTTTCCTTTGATCAGCTGGTAAACCTAGCTGATAGACACCTTCAGGACTTAAAAGGGCATGAACAAGTACCCGTTCCTGAAGTAATAGAAATCTCTAGGGTTGTGGCTGAGTCGAGACCCCAGCAGAAGTCATGGGTGGAAGTGGTGAAACGTAGGAAGAATGCTTCTTCCAATGCCCAACCGCCTCCACAAAAACCAGTCGAGAAACGGTCATCAGGAAAAGAAAGACGTCAAAAGAAGACTACGGGAAACCGCAGTCCCAAGTTCGTTCGGGACAACAAGCAACGTAAAAGTAGCGAAAGTTCCAGCTCTTCGGGACGGTCGGATGACCGTAGACAGGATAATCGACGGCGACAAACTTCGCAAGGTCAAACCAACCAGTGGTGTAGTTTTTGCGATAAAGATACGCATACTAAGGACACTTGTTACATACTCAACAACAAGTGTTCCATCTGTAAAAAGAGTGGGCACTTGTCCTACAAGTGTTCACAAAATCCTAGACAACAACAGAATCAACCACAACAACAACAACGACGGTTTTCGGAGAATTGTCCCGTATGTAACCAATACGGTCATGTGGGTAAACATTGTCCGGAATGGAGAAACCGAAGACCCAGACAACAAAGTAATTCTCCACCAAATCAAGGAGGGAACAGAACCAATTCGCACTCTTCAAGACGATCAACGGCGGAGAATGGAAATGCCACTGGAGGTTTGCCAGTGCGAAACCAAGAGCAACCTTTAAACTAATTGACCCCGTGACTGAGGGGTCAGTCACGGTTGAAGGGTTAACTACTCCCATTAGGAGTCCCCAATTTGCAACGGAGTTAACTTCCACAATTGGTTTAAGGGAGCATTCATCAGTACCCGATCGTTCACAACTCCGAAAATGGGTTGATGTTCCCCGATGTCTCTTACGAAATCCTTATTTCCGCCAACATCAACAGAATGAAGATTATCAACAGAATCATGCGGAAATCAACGAAGAACAGGGGGAGATATCACATGAAGACTCATTGCCGGTCACGACGCCGACTCCAACGGTTTTAGCAGAGGACGACAGTGACGAGGACGACAATGATTTTTCATGTCAACTAGCAGATGGGGATCGTCACTTGTTGGAGGAGTTGAGGAGACGGCAGATGAAAGCTCAGGAAGAGATCTTTAAATTGATTGATGCCGATTGTTCGACTTTCTTGTCTGACTCATGCAGAGTTTTACAAGAATCATTTGACTTAACGATAGAAACAAATGCAGATTATCGGGTAAACTCCAGATTATCCAGGTCGACCGAGGTATCTAACATAGCTGACATTAACACTACAAAATTTACCCAAACAGATCTAGCAATACCTCCAGAAGAAGAGGATCTGTTTAACCTTTTTAACACAACAGTGAATGAATCATTTGATGGGTTTTGTCTGTTAGATTATTCGATAGATCAGGATTCATTCGAAGAGTTGGTGCCTAAGGCTCTTTCCCCCATAATGGAAGAACCTGATAGTTATTATCAACTGAATTTCAGCGATGAGTTCACTCTTTCCCCCATAATGGAAGAACCTGATAGTTATTATCAACTAAATTTCAGCGATGAGTTCAGTGATAAAACGGCCAACTCTTTTGAAGGATTTGATCCGGAGGGGTTTTTCATTGAAGAGGAAGATTATATGGAAATTAAAGAACATGAAAAAACATCGTCAATGGATGAAGAGCGACAGACGAACATCACTTGCTTAATGGGGGTGGATTCACAAGAACCAGAGCTTTCGCCACGTCGATTGAAATCTCAAGGAGAAGCCCCACAACATAGTCACATCATGGATCACCCATTGGAATATTGTCAACGCAAAGAAAAAGATAAGTGCGAGTGAATGATAAATTAAAAGTGAAGTGATAAAAATAAAAGTGATGTGAAATAAAAATTGTAATAGTGAATTAAAAATAAATTGTGATAAGAGTGAAAATAAAAAGAGATATATTAAATAAAAATGATATGTAAAGTAGTGTATTTCTAGTTAATAAAATAATATTAGATTTATACTAACTTAATACTAAAATTACTACTGTAAATGTTTAAATTAATAAACTTTATATATTTTTGTTTGTTAAATATAATATTAGGTATATACTACCCTAATTATACTAAAACACTACTATAGATGTTATTTAGATTAAAAAAATTTCTACCTTTTTCTAAGTAATATAATATTAATAGTAGTAAAAATTATAACTAATAGAAAAATATTAATTAACTAAAAATAAAACTAATAAATGAAATATTATGCATATAATGAAATACTGCTTATATTATTGTAAAATTTTTATGTTCTATAAGAATATAATTTTTTTCAGTTTGAGAGTAGACAAGATGCAAGGACTGTTGTTCTTAGGCACCTCAGAGGTAGGGGTGTTGGAAAGAATAAAGGAACAGCTAAAGCAGATAAATGAGACCAACATTTTTGTTTCGTGCAACTCAGGCGCAAACTTGTTACTCTTAGGGCAGCATCTCACGCATTTTCTTACATCCAATGTCATCACATGGAATTTGTAATTCGGAGACAAGGGTATAAATCTCTTAAGAGTTCGTAAATTCCATGGCCATGGACGAACAACCTTTAACTTCCTCCGAATCATCATAATCACATGACGGAGTGAAAAATGATAAAAATAACTTTGTCTCTGGATTGTTCTTTCCTTAGGTTTAGAGGGGTGAGATGTATTTTGGTTGTTAGGGAACTTTCAGTCATTCTTCAATAAAACACTCCAATCTTCTTCATGATCAACTTTTTCCTTGGCACGACATCATCTTCACACTACCACTTGCCATCTATAAAGTTGGTCATTCTAAATAACCAAGACCAACTTTGGTAAGGGGGTGTGAGAATGTGCCATTCTAACGTTCTTATTCTTTTCTTCCCAATAGTTATTGGTGAAGAAAGAAACTGATGATCGACCACGAAAATAAGAAGAGGGATTCTGACTGCAAAATATTAAGATAATTATTTTACATTTTTGTAGCTTGTTTTTCTAATTTTTATTTTCTTCATTAGGTAACTTTGTAACTTAAAATTTAATATAAAATTAACTCTACTTTAATCCAAAAATAACTATCACAAATTAATAAGTTGAAAATAAAACAACAAGAGTTAACTTTTCGAACTCTCAACTATAAATCTAATTCAAGTATTGGAGCCAACCACTCTGGCCAATACGTGAGTGAATACAAATATTTTATTGTGTGTTCATAAAATTTATCAAAATATTTTATAATTCTGAAAAATTTCTAATTTTAGTTTCAACTTTGGAGTTTATTTTCAACTCTGGACTACTAAAATCATCAGTCAACTTCCTAGTTCTCCTTCTTTTGTTGAATTGATGACGGGTGTCTTCTTTGACAAACAGTCATTAAGAAACCAATATACCCGTCAGTTCTTTACAACCCAGTGCCCTGTTCTGCGTTGTTCTTAGGAAACATCTTTCTTTATTGTTCTGCTCGAACTCTGATAACAGCATTATTTTTTGCTCACATTCTTTAGCCATCTTTCAACAATTAAACAATTTTGTTTTTTCTTGTTTTTAATGACCTCCAACTTTTGTCATTGAATTTATATTAAATCTGCCGAAGCTGTTCCTTTTATTGATCCGCACTGTCCTAGCAGAGGTCCTGAGGGCTTCTGTTCGTTAAAAAAAATATCAGATTGCACCTTCAACTTCTTCAACTTCAAACTCCTTCAACGCCTCCGTCCATCAAGAGGACAGAGTAACCACATTGATCATCTTCAAGAAAATCATCAACTCACCTTTGGATTCAACACTAAACGTGAGTTTTACCACAACTATTATTATTTTTATTTTCTATTGTGGGATTATCACAGGGAAGTCTTACAGAGAAAATAAATTCGCACTATGATATTCGCACTATTATTTTATCACTTTATGCGACGTCACAAAATGTGATTTATAAATAAAAATAAAATATAAAAAGTGAAAAATAATTCATAACACAAAATCAACAACATATAAAATCCTAAATAACAACATGTTAAATACATTATAACATACATTTCCACACTGACAAGCACTGACAAGCATTTTATTATATTCACTTCTTTACTACACTATTCTAAACTATATATTATGTTTAGTAATATTGAAAATAGTAGTAAAATAATATAAAATTCAAATATTTTAATATTCAATTAAAAACTTTAATATAAAATTTAAAATGGATTCATGAATTTATATATTCTTTAATTTCAATAAATAAAATTGTAAATATGTATAAATTATTGTATAAAATATTTTTTATATACTACATATATATTATTATCTTTTCAGCATGGGAAGAACAACTGAGAGGATATTGGTAATAGGAAACTCTGTAGCAGGAGTGCTGGAAAAAATAAAAGAGCGGTTGCAACGGGTATATGATTAACTTGTTCGTATCTTTCCATCACGGCGCCGACTTAATAATGTTAGGGCAAATCCTCACTCGTTTTCTGAAAACAAATGGACCTATGGATCAAATTTATATTTTCGGTTTGACATGCTCCATTTGGAAGAAAACGCCTCTAACTGATAATGATAAAACAATCCAGGTCATTACATGGAATCCGACGTGTAATTTGTCCTTTGCTCCTGTTCAGATGGACGCCATAACCAGAATTGCCACACGGTATAACAATGATGTTAGGGTATATTTGATCATTCCTATAATGAAGGACATAGCCACCTTCAATGAAACCTTTTTACAACGTAAAGGTAGGAGTGATCTCATACCCTCACTCGAACAACATCCTCAGTTGCAAAGAGCCTATCTTAACATTAAGGCTCGTGAGGTGTTCGGGCAAACGTTGGCATTACAAGGTTCTAACCGACCTTGGTTTAAGAAGCGGACCTTTTTTGATGAGGGCTGTTTTTGACCGCTATTACAACAGCAAAGGTCAAAGTAACCCTCATCATAAATTCTGGATGGGAGGATCGGACCGATTGGATGCCGTAGATCTGTGTTATGATGGTCTGCATTACACGGAAACAATCCTTTGAGGAAATGTTCGCTTTCTTGAGTTTAACCAACTTTCAACGGAGAGCTCAAGAACCCAGACCAGCTACAACACCCATCTCCAACAACCACTACCACGACCTCAGTGATTGTTGAGGAAGTAGAGTCAGTCCCCGGACCTTCGGGTATTCAAGGGCGACTAGAGTATCGTCCTAGTCAACCAGCGGCGATACCACTTACTCTACCTAAGCGAACCAAAGGTAAATCGAAAACCTATTATTACAGGACTTTCGTAAATTCCATGGACTTGGGCGAACAACCTGCAACTGCCTCCGAGTCACCACAACCAAGTGACGGAGGGAAAAACAGCAAAAAGAGGGGTTCGTCTACGGATTGTTCAACTTCCAAAACAAAGAAGAGTCGTCCAACCCAAACTCTTCCAACAAAATCAACTGCATCTACCTCAAAATCCAAGGTTAGAGGATTGCGGAGGTTCGCTAAAAGAAATAGGATGCAGAGTGGTAAGGGAAATTTGAAAAAGGCGACGGTTAATAAAAACCCCACTTCAACGTCGGATAGATCGCTTGAATATACCACCCTTACTACTGTTCATGTGTCACAACTTTGGAAGTCCGCAAAGGAAAGGGGCATCTCCAAAGAGGTTGCTCTCAAAGAAATTAATCGTGTTTTCGATCAGGTGATCCGCTATGGATCATCAAGATTAATTTCTTTCCTTCTTTTGTAGGTTAGAGAGATGAGATGTTATCTGATTAATTACAGAACTTTCGTCATTCTTATATTCATAATAGATCTGGTTACTTCCATGACATTAACTATCTAGGACACTCCGTCTTGCCTTCTAGAAAGTTGGTCATTCGTCGTACCGGGACCAACTTTGGTAAGGGGGTGTGAGCCTATCTCTATTACTGATATTTTTAACAGGTCGATGTCATGGAGGATTCTCGATGAAGATCTTCATATTAGTTCTCAATATTGGAAAATCGTAATTCAAGAAAGAGATAGTAAACAATCAAGAACTATCAGATATTCATCACTACAATAAAACCGATGAGTCCTTTTGTGTTTTTACTCTTTTTGTCTTATAAATCTAATTTCTTTATTTTTTCTATCTTTTACAGATAAATGTATCATAATAAAATAAACAATTAAAACACACAAATTAACATCCTAAACTTTGAGACAATTTATCATCATAAACTTCTTTATTTGATAAAATAAACTTGTAAAAAAAAGGACTAACATTCTCGAACTTATATCACCAAGTGAAACCATATCACCTACCCGGTTCACGTGTTTTATAATATTTTACGACACAAAAATATTTACAACATCTATATAACGAAAATTAAATAATAAAAATTTATACAATTTATTACAGTTCCGAGGCCGGAACTGCTTCAACCACAATCAACATCTTCTCAAAGATTCTCAAGTACTTACATACTTATGTTCCATAAAGTTCCTCCATCATAAAAATTGACATTATTGACAATTAACTCGTCAATAACATTCCTGTCAGTTCTGAACCAGAGCTCTAATCTGTTCAGCTCTTTCCTAAACC
Source organism: Armadillidium nasatum (assembly GCA_009176605.1). Lineage (NCBI taxonomy): Eukaryota > Metazoa > Arthropoda > Malacostraca > Isopoda > Armadillidiidae > Armadillidium > Armadillidium nasatum. Next base: position 30,258 of record SEYY01009118.1, read on the forward strand.
TTTCTCTAAGTTCTGACCTTGTTGTCAAGAGTTTATTTTCGTCATCATCATCATCTAATACTGGTTATAAATAAAACACCTTTACCAATTCTCAGTGTTTTCTTTAACCTTGAACTACTGAAAAAGTTCTTGTTGTGTGCTCGTTGCACTTGCTCTTTACGTAATCCAAATAGCACTCGCGGAACACTGGAAGTCATCTTTTCGCGAACGAAGATAGCAACATTACTCAACAGCAGTTCGAGTCCCGACATCGTCCATCACTCAAAGGCGAACCGGACGAATTGATCGAATCATCAATCAGAAGCTACCCCTCATCAGTGGATATAACCAACGGTGGGTGAAAAGTATTAAATTTTCATCTTTAATTTAATCTAACTATATTGTAATTTATTTTTCTTCTGTTTGGATATTCAAAGTTGCGCGATATTCCTTACAATATATATAATATAAAATCATAGAAGTTAGATATCTCTGGTCCCTGCTGGTCTTCATTGTTGCATTCCATAAGGTTGCTATTTCTCATAGAGAAGTTAAGGGGGTCACAAAACAAGCAAGTATATATATTTGAACAAATGGTTTACACAATGATTATTTTTTTTTTTTTCTTCAAAATAGGTTTTATTAACTAATATTTTTTGGAGTGTGCTGGAATCATTGTTTACCCCTCACATTTAAAAAAAAGTAAGATTAATTATCATCATTTTGGTCAACTTGGCGAACTAAATAAACACTTAAATTGTATATTCCTTTTAAATTATAAGGTCCAAAATCTGGTACCATTTAAATGATTCACTATATTCAAGTTTGTAGTCTCAATTTTTTGAGTACTATAAGACTGAAACTGAACCTAAAGATTCTCTTAAATGAATATATGAATAAAAAGCAAATCCAAAAGTGACTATCTAAATTACACACTAAAATATCTTAAAAGTTTTTTATAATTGTAAGATAATTTTGCTGGGAGCTTTCAGGTTGAAGTTTAAAAGAGAACACTGGTGAGGATTAAATAATATTTAATTTTAAATGTAAATACTATCATACTACCTAATAATATTTAGACATAGTCAACCATTTAAATAATTCCAAAATAACAATCTATATAGATTTGAAAGTTGGGTTAATTTAAGATCTGGGGGTATTTGGATATGATTGGGTTGCTTAGGAATTGAAGTTTGGTATTCCACAGTAGGGTAATTTCATGACAAACCAACATACCCAAAAAAAAAAATTCTGCCATTCTAATTCGAATTTAGTCAAAATTTGTTGTATTTAGGGTTATCTTGTGCCATAAATTCACTTGAGTAAAAAAATCAGTTGGACTTTCAGTTTTTGATTTGAGAATCCAAAGTTTAGGGAGCTTCCTTCACCCACAATTTTCAAAGCTGTATAACTTTAATTCTTAATATAACCTTAACAACATATATATACATAATTGAAATCTAAGAGAAATGAATTCAATGATACTAAAATCTTTTTGATATGAAAAGCCTTAAAAAAAAAAATATTGGTAAAAAAATTATCCCAACCCCCCCCCCCTCCCCATGTGGACATTAAAAATTTGATCTCTTATCTTTCACATGGAATCATAATAACAGTGGGACGAAAGTAAATAATTTTAAAAATTAATTAAAAAAAAGTGGTATAAAGACAATTTTACCAAATTTTACATTTATGTAATATTTTTTATTTCATATCATTAGTTTTAAGGTAAAATTTCTTTATTTGTACATTATTTACTACTACTTAATGTGTTAATATCTTATATAAATTAAAAAAATGGGCAATTTACTTTGCAAGATATTAACTTAAATTACAGTATTTATAATGAATAAATCTGATTGTAGGAGGGTGATCTTCTCATAAATGTATGACTAAAAAACTGAAAGCTGTAATCCAATTTTCATTTGTTTTTGAATTACTGCATTCTGAAGTGTTTAAGTTTAAACAACCAATCAAGTAGAATAGCATATGGTAAACTCAAAAAATATTCCTTTGTCAACTAATCACCTATCAGCTGTGAATTATTTTCAGAAAAAAAAACATGATAAACAATGCCACTCATCTTGTTGCTATTGGATTTAAGTAATTATAGTGGATTCCCCCAAGACACTTCAGTCTGCATATGTTGTCAGTGAATTGGAACCCATAAATCATCAGCCTTTCATCATCATAATACACTTCAACTCTGGTTCTAAATATGCTACAGAAAGAGTCGATAACTTCAGGTATGGGAATTTATCCTTCACATTTCATTACTTTAATTCTTTTCCTAATATTTCTTTTCTGAAGGTGATATCTACCTATATTCTATAGAAGTTCATCAACAACCACCACACGTATCTCCAGATGATTATCTATTGCCCCATAAAGGAACAAGGAAAAGGACCTAAAGACCGCGTCATCACCCCCTGGGACTTCAATTAGTTTAAACCCCATGGGTACGAATTCTACGGGTGGGTCATTCCATGTCATTTCAGCCACTAAAAGGCAATTTTTGCACTCACCCCCTTCAATTTTCATTATAACTTCTGAAATTTTAGGTAATCATACCAAACTAAGATTTCCAAAATATTAGGGCTCTATGACCTTTGGTTTCCGAAATACAAGGTCACAAAGTTCACAAAATTTTACCTTTTTTTGATTTACCTCTCTATTTTTAAAAATCTCGTAACTCGGAAACTACTCATGATAAAACAGTGTTTTTAGAATTATTTTAAAGGACTTGAATAGATCTTTCCAATGAGTTATGTTAAAAACCTTAAATGTGAAAAGTGGGAACTTGACCTTGACCTTTGACCTTTTGTAAAATAAATATATATTCTCCAAATTTTTTCAAACTTGGCAGATAATACCTCAGGGTATTGGTGAATAATTACACAAAATATAACGAGTGACCAGCAAAAACTTGATTTTTAACAAATATTTTCTTTAAATAATTAAATTATGAAACTTACATTTTAAGTTGAATTTTTAGAGTTTCTCTTTTCAAATAAAATTTTGTTGTGCTTCTTTAAGACTAATTTATATTAAATTCTGAAAATTGAAAAGATAAGGAAGATAGTGAACAAACAAACTTATATATATATATATATATATATATATATATATATATATATATATATATATATATATATATATATATATATATATATATATATATATATATATATATATATATATATATATATATATATATATATATATATATATATATATATATATATATATATATATATATATATATATATATATATATATATATATATATATATATATATATATATATATATATATATATATATATATATATATATATATATATATATATATATATATATATATATATATATATATATATATATATATATATATTGTATTTTTACTATATTTTTCAATAAACAATATATGTTGAGTATTTTTTCTGATAAAAACAATTTTATATCAATTTTGCCCAAAATTTATTAATTTTACCCCATGTTAAAATTTCCACCCCTTTTTTTTCAAAAAGTTTTAAATATATAAATATTTGTTCAAATATATTTACAAATATATGAAAATGATCCAAAAAGATTGTATGTTCATTACATACTATAGCTATTTCAATAAAAAAAAATATATATATGCTGAATATATTTCTGAAATCCTTTCATTTGTGTCAAAATTTAGAAAAATTTACCAAATTTACCTCATTTTATGGTATATATATATATATATATATATATATATATATATATATATATATATATATATATATATATATATATATATATATATATATACCTTCTTCTGTTGTAGATCAATCAAAGCTTTAGTCTAAGCTTTTAATGAATCTTGTTTGCTAATTGTATAAGTTCGTCCATTAGTAATTGAAACCTCAAACTGCGATAAAATATCACAATGAGACAGTTAATACATCAGCATGATGAGGGTATACAAAAGATGGGCTTGGACCATGTGGATAGAGATACTTTATCTTTACTTCTTGATTTATCAGAATCTTCTCTAATACATATGCTACCCACCAGTGATCATTATAACCGACAGTTACAAAGCCATGTATTTTTTCCTCTGATAAAACTTCTTCTTGTTGAGTAACTTTTTCAGTATGTGAAACATTTGATGATGAAAACTGTTTCACTTCTAGAGTAGTTGTTGAAACTGGTTTTAAGTGGTGCAGTTTGTGTGCCAGGAATAGTCTTTGCAGTGGAGAATCGCTCTGTAAGAATCTGTTCTTCTTTTTCATGCACTTTAGTAGTGGATAAGTGTCATGTTATGTTTAATATTTTCATTTGCAAATCAATGTAGCTGCGCAGCTGTGAGAATTTGGTCATTATAAGGCAGTTGTAAACTAGCTTTGGCAGCTAATCTCTTAATGCTACCTCCAAGACCATCAGAGGGTCCTTTTCCATGACTAGTTGAAAAAAAATTCCATTCTGCCTTAATCCCAAAATCAGATTTATAATGACAAAGATTCAAGAAGTTTTTACAATTTTTGTATTGGGCTGCACATCCATCAGAAAAGTAAATTATTTTTTTGAGTGATATGAAATTACTTTTCAGGAATTCTATCAAATGCTTTTGAAACAGATGTACAGAAACTGTGTTATGAATGTTACATTCTGATATATAATAACAAAGTTTAAATGGGAAATGTCAGTTTCGTTCCTGTAATAAATTACAAATGGATGCAGTGTTGCCATTTGGTTGTTCCAGTGGAAACTCTGAACTTCGTCTTGAATAATAAATGAGTAATTTTCTGAAAAATCCCACACAACAAGAACTTCTCCATTTGTCAAGGAATTTTTTGTTTGAAGATAATGGGTAGCTTGCATTTCTGTTATAAAATCATGAATTTGGTATTGTTTCAATAGATCACAAAAATGATCAATAAATTCCTCTACATCCATCACTACTGATTTCAAATGGGATCTATCTGTATTGGTCCATTTTTTAAATTTTACAATGTCACTGATGTTTTCAGTGAATATGGTAAGCAGTTTCTCATTCAATTCCCCTAAATCTTCACATTGTTTACATTGTCTGAGACAGCAATCTATTGTAGCAGGATTACATTGAGTTATTAAGTTGATACAATCTTGCACCTTTAACATAGGGGTATGATCATTTATAGTTAATTTACCTAGTTCTGCTCCTATGAACATGAGCTTAACATTTTGATGTATTGTACACACACAAACACTGTGTGTCCCAGATGTTCCAGCAAGAACACAATTTTTAGGCCGCAAATCTGCAAATTTACTAAAGCCCACCTTAGCCAATGGATTTCTTTCTTTAAACATTTGGTAAGCCTTCTTTAAATTAAATAACAAAAGGTGCTTTTGCAGATGATTCTTTTTCCTTGACTGTCTATGACAATACGATAATCTTTCTTCCCTGGCATTAATCTGATAACATCTTCTGAAAGATAAAATGCTTTGATATTATTGACAGCATCCAGTGTTAGTGTTGTTCCTCCTTTTGGATTTGGATCAGCAAGAACACCTTTTTCTTCAGCTATTTTCTTAGCAACAGATGCCAAATAGCTTGTTGTTTCAAATTTTAAAGCAAGTTTTCTTGTACTCCAACTTTTGGGCATTACTGTAAGGATTTTTTTTTTTTTCACTTCTTTTAGTTAATTTGTCATGAAATTTATTTTTAAGTTGATAAATTATTTCTAGACTATCTTCAGAAATTGTTGTTTTCTTAATCTGTGATCCTGTAGGTATCTCTTTTTTGGCTAGGTTTTCAATTTTTTTCTTCATTGAAGCTTCTTCTTTTTCATTTTTTTCCTCCCATAGGCCTTTTGCTGTATAAGCTTTCTTTTTTTAATTGAGGTTTCCCCTATGTAGGCCGACGATTCATTCAATGTAGAAAACTTATGTTCTTTCAGGTTGGTAGAATCTGATGAAGATTCATTACTGTCTGCGCAGTCATCCTTGACATAATTTACAGGTCCAACTCCACTGCTACTTGAATCTGTGTCAGATAATATTAAACTCGAATAAATGTCTGATATTTCTTATTTAGATGAAAATTCAAGAAATTCTCTGCACTGTTTACAAAGTCTGTAATCAATTGTCAGTTTTAATTCTGGAAACTTTTTTGTAAGCTCAACTGGAATTATTTTTTTAAAATTTTGTCGGCATTGATCTTTGTGGCGTAGCAAAAGATCTGAACATTTGTTTTTTAAATTTAATTTGTCCATTACGTTAGTTTTAGGAAAATAAATTAAGGTACCTGTTCTTTATAATCTGAAATAAATAAAATATATATATATATATATATATATATATATATATATATATATATATATATATATATATATATATATATATATATATATATATATGGGTCATTTCAAGTCACTTCAACTTAAATTTTGCAATTTTTTCCGTGACCCCTTTCGATTTTTATGAAAAATGGCACACTAACAGATCTTGAGAAAATATGAATGGCGTTTATTGCAGGTCTCTAGCTCATACGGTTCAGAAAATATGACCTTTGAAACTTTGGTCAAAAATGTCAATTTTCAGAGAGTAGTCCGAGGTCAAAATACAATATCTTGGCTTCTATGGCACTTAGAAGCATCGTGTAAAGACCATTTAAAAGATCTTGAAAAGTGATACAACTTTTATTTAGATGATTTTGACCTCGGAGGTCAAATAAAAAATTTGACCTATTGGTGACCTTGACCTTGAAAAAAAAACTATTCTTCGATTTTTTTCAAACTTTGCTGAATTACTGTTATATATGTATATTATAATTTTTTTAATGAATTATTTTTGGCTTTGGCTTGGTTTAGAAAATATAAGCAATTTAATAAGTACAAATATCACATTTTTTCCCTTTTTTTAAAAAATTACAGTGATTCTTATTTAATCGATATATTGTAAGGTTACATAATGATGGACACTTGATGAAAGAAGCTTTCTTTTATTGTAAAACCTTTTAGTACATTTAAATGTATATACTATATATATATATATATATATATATATATATATATATATATATATATATATATATATATATATATATATATATATATATATATATATAAAAATGGACCTTTTTGAAGGCTATATCTCAAAACCAACGAATCTCATCGAATAAAGTACATAGAGAAATTTGTAGCCCCACCCCTCCTCTATACACACCAAAAATAGGAAATGTTATAAGTTGTATTTTTTTTTTTTAAATTTTGTCTGAAAAGGTGGATTTTTTTTTAGTTCAAAAAAATTTTTTTTCTATAGTTGGTCAGTTTTTTGGCTTATAACATTTTTTCTATAACTCTGGGAACAAAAGTCTATTAGAGGCTTTTGTAGCCCATATAAATTTGAATGAATAGTTCAACTTTCAGCTCATTCTAAAAAGTGGTTTGGCACCGTCATTCCATTGAAAAAGGGTAAAATTTCAAAAAAAAAAAAAAAAAAACTTTTAACCATAATAGACTCGGAAAACGCTAGAAATGGACTTTTCTTACAGGTAAAAAATCTACATACACTGAAAGTTTCAGCAGAATCGGCTGAAAATTGAAAAAAAAAAAAAAAAAAAATTTTTGTATAATTTGCCATTTTAACCCCGGCCGGCAACCCCGGTTTTCCCTGATTTTTAGCCGGGGCCGAGGTCAGTAAAAATGGCCGGGGCCCCGGTCAGTTCACATATATATATATATATATATATATATATATATATATATATATATATATATATATATATATATATATATATATATATATATATATATATATGGGATGGAGCGATACCAAAATTTTTACCGATACCGATACCTAAAAATTACCAGATACCGATACCGATACCGATACCGGTATCGGTATCGGAAAATATGCCGATACTACTACCTACCGATACCGATACCGATACTTTACTCTTATCCAAAAAATTTGCTGATACCGATATTGATACTGAAAATGTCGATACCGGTATCGGAAAATATGCCGATACTTGCCGATACCGATACCGATACTTCACTCCATCCCTAATATATATATATATATATATATATATATATATATATATATATATATATATATATATATATATATATATATATATATATATATATATATATGAGAGACAGAGAAATAGAAATGTTGGGACTATACATTGAATGAGATAAAAATCGCAAAAAAGTAAAAAATGTGATATTTGTACTTATTAAATTGCTTATATTTTCTAAACCAAGCCAAAGCCAAAAATAATTAAAAAAATTAAAATATACATATATAACAATAATTCAGCAAAGTTTGAAAAAAATTGAATAGGTTTTTTTTCAAGGTCACCAATAGGTCAAATTTTTTATTTGACCTCCGAGGTCAAAATCATCTAAATAAATGTTGTACCACTATCCAAGGTCTTTTAAATGGTCTTTACACGATGCTTCTAAGTGCCATAGAAGCTGAGATATTGTATTTTGACCTCGGACTACTCTCTGAAAATTGACATTTTTGATAGTAGAGGAAACTTATTCTAACAAAATGGTATACCATAAAAAAAATTTTTTTTTTTTTAAACTTTTTTAAAAATGTACAAATGTAAAAAATATAAAAAAATGTTTTAAAAAAATATACATTTTTATATAGCACCTTCAATTTATTTATCACATTTTCATAATTCATCACTTTCATTACTTAAACTAAAATATGGTTTAATATTAATAATATTTTCGCATTGAACTTTATTATTCTTTTTTATGTAAACATTATTACCAGAAAATTTTACAATGGGATAGGGACCATGGTATACTGCTTCTAGTTTGTTCCTGCCATATTGTTGGTTTTTTACAAGAACAAATTTCGCATCTTGTAAGTTCTTTGGGACATATATTTTTGGATTTTTGGCAGAAAATTCTGGAGATAGAGGGAGTCCCAAAAATAATTTCAATTTTTCTGCGTGTTTTTATTGAAAGTGGGAATGAGGACTCTACTTGTTCTATTAAAGCTCCAGGGAGGGAAGGATTTTGACCCATCATTAATATAGCAGGGGTTATTCCTTCTGAGTTTAATGGCGCAGTTCTTAAACACAACAGCACTAGGGGAAGGAGATCCAACCAATAATTCTGAACATCTTCCAACTCATCCGACAGCATGGCTCGAAGAGACCTCAATAGTGTTCTATGAGAATTTTCAATGAGTCCATTACTCTGAGGGGTATAGGCAGAAGTAAAGTTATG
>SEYY01009119.1:0-21641 GCA_009176605.1 Armadillidium nasatum
AAGGAATGGTTCCCTTGGACAATAACCTTCAAGGAATCATGGAATTCCCAGCACCAAACTACCATTAGGAAAGTGAGACAATTCATGGGGATGGTAAATTTTTACCGACGTCATATCCCAAGATGTTCAGAACTAGCAAAACCATTATTCGAGTTACTAAGTCAGAAGAAAATCAAATGGACTAGCCAATGTCAACAAGCTTTTGAAGATCTAAAAAGGGCATTAGTAGATCCCAAGGTATTATCATACCCTGATCGTTCTCCAGATGCTTCTCCTTTGTTATTACATGTAGACGCATCTAAAATAGGTGCTGGAGCTTGTCTTTCACAAGAGAAAAATGGTGAACATCATCCCATTGCATATATTTCAACGACCTTCTCAAAGGCAGAGCAGAGGTACAGTACCACAGAACGGGAGGTAGCTGCCATAAGGTGGGCTGTAAAGTGTCTCAAGCCTTTTCTCTATGGAATCAAAGTCCTAATCCATACTGATCATAAGCCATTGCTATATATTAACAACATGACTTTAGTAAACCAGCGAGTAGCTCGAACACTAGAAGAGATTAATGATATAGATTATGAACTAATTTATATTCCTGGAAAAGAAAATGTAATAGCAGATGCCCTTTCCAGGTCCCCTATTCCACTTAGTACAGAGGAAGACATACAGGAAGAGAAACAAATCCCTTCTGGTTATGCAGAAGTACAAATACCAGGAGGAGGAGACTCATTGTTCCAATGCTTTTCTGTGTGGCTTTATGGAACTACCAATAAACATCAAGATGTAAGAAATAAAGTTATACAGGAGTTGATTGACAACCGAGCAAAGTATAATTTGCCAAAAGGGAAAAGTAACCCTGGATTTGCAAAGCAGCTCCGCCTAATGAAATACCCTGGACAGTTACCCATAACACAAGCCATAGAAGCTTTTGGTCAACTTTATCAGGCCAAAATATTAATTTATTATGGAAAAAGCCAACCCCTTCAGTTTGGATCCCAACAAGCAACCAAAACATGTGCTTTATTATGCTTGGGGGGATTCCATTATAACTTGTTAATGGGAACAAATCAAGAGATTGAAGCAACTCCCCAGACCAACTCACTAAGAATATTGGAAGGTTTTCAGGAGTATGATTTGTTGAATGAATCCTTTGAAGAGCAATCAAGTACCACCAAAATGATTGAGAAAAAAATACCCCAAGTTAACACTAGTGGGGAGGAGTATACAATACCTCGAATACATCAATTAACTATAATTAACCATGAAGATTCTCATTGGGATGCAATTTCATTATTACCAGAAGAAGTTAAAGAACATCAACAGCATGATCTAATAATGAGAAAACTTTATAAGGCTATTACAAATAATAGACCTTTGACAGGCAATTTAAAACTGTATACACGATTTAAGAAATATATTTTTATAAAAGATGGTAATTCTTTACAAATTGAATAAACACCATGAGCCCACTTACATTATTCCATTTCAAATTATCACCAATTTAGCCATAATGGCACACATTAATTTTGCCCATATTGGAAAGAATAAGTTGAGAGCTTTAGTAACAAAATATATCTGGCATCCAAAAGTATATGATATATGCTACGATATTGCAACAACTTGTTATAAATGCCAAGCATCAAAAACTGCTAATATAATATACACTCCACCAACTATAAAAATTACTACCGATTTCCCTTTCGAATTAGTAGCTATGGATTTGTTGCAACTACCCAAATCTAAGAAAGGAAATAATTATGTATTGGTCATGGTGGATCACCATTCCAAATGGGTTGCTACAGTTCCAATACCCAATAAAAAGTCGAGCACAGTAACCAATGTCTTTCAACAAAATATGTTACCCTATCTTCCAAATATTCCAAAGAAGATATTAACAGACAATGGTCGAGAATTTATAGCTCCAGAGTTTGAAGAAATGCTTCAACTCAACAATATTAAACATATCTTGACTACACCCTATACTCCATCATCAAATGGAGCTGTAGAAAGAGTTAATAGAACAATCATCCAGTATCTTAGAATGTCCATTAAAGATTATACTCGATGGGATGTTGAGTTGTCAAGAATAGTGTTGATTTATAATCACACAGAACATTCCCAATTAGGATTATCTCCATGTGAGTACATATTACAAAAGCAACATAGCCCATATAGTGGGTTATCCTGGAAAACTGATGACCTATATTGGCAACCAGGGCATTCTCATTATGAACCTTATAGGGTACATCAACAGGTGGGTTTAAAAATACATCTACCTGGTGATCTGGTAACTAATAAATTTCGCCCACGATACCATGGACCTTATGAGGTCATCCAAGTTAATGAAAACATGGTTACATATGTTGTTAAGTCCATTGAGGGGAAACAATATAAAGTTCATCACCGACAATTACGAAAATGGTTGTTACCACCCCTTTACCTAGAAAACAATACTCTGTTCCAAGAATGGGCTATGAAATTGAATGATGATGACCTATTTGAAGAAAAACAAGGCCAAAGAATGGAAAGGGTTGTTGAAGAAACCCCAGAATTAGTAACTACTGATGAAAATGACTCAAGTCAGGAGCAATTAGAAATAACTGACATGGATGATATGGAAAGCCTTGATTTTGGAGGTTTTGAACTCACTCATGAAAATGTGGAAACTTGCACAAAAATCCAAAAGAAAATGAAAGAAATGCAATTACAAATAGAAATATTATTAAACTCCAGTGAAGAAGAGTCATCTCCTAAGGAGATTGAGAAAATAGAAATAGTAGAGAATATCTCAGAAGCAGAGTTTTCAGGATTTTTAGAATCAGAATCCGAAAATAGGAGAAATAGACAAATTTCTTTAATAAGTAGTACCCCAGAATCTCATCTGAAAGAATTCCTTTTAGAGCATTTATGGAGAAGTGGGAGTGCACTAAGAGAAAATAGGCAAACAGAAGCTATAATTAAATGGAGCTTAAATGCTCAAGGAAGTAATAACCTTCCACGACCAATATATAAAGAAAATTTAGAAGAAATCAAAAGACGATTGTCTTTAAATGTAACTCAAAATGAAAATGAAATGAGTGAAATAGACTTTATAGGTTTTCATGTGGAAAATGAAGTTAATGAGGAACAAACTTCTTCCAGTAATGATATGGAAAGACCATATACTAGATCAAGAGGGGTTTGTCAGGATCTACCCAATGTGCAACCTGTTATAATAGAAAGAAAGAGGAAGAACTTATAAAAATTTTAAAAACATTTTTTCATATGTATTAATCCTATTTAGTTTTTCTTTTACAGATATTGATCATTGGACATTCCTGGGTCAGGGATCTAGAGTACGAACATCGACAAGAAGACTTTGGGCCCAATGTGGAAGTAGTTTATGCCTCATACCCAGGATTCAAATTGAATGGGATCAAGAAAAAATTGAAAGATCATTTGGACAATACTTTCACACATGTTTTTGTATTTATTCTGATCACAGAGGCTTTTCAGAAAATAGACATAGGAAAAGGGAAGAATAAATTAGCATATGAGGTCATAACTGCTGACCCATCATTTGATTTACATGATTTTGTTAGAAGATTTAAAGAATTTGTACAAGAAGCTAACCAGCTTTGTCCAGGTGTGAACCTATGGTTAATGATTCCACCATATGTTGATCTCAACTATTACAATCAAGGGAGAATACGGAGCTACCCCTTCTTTATAAAAAACCAATATTATCACGATCCCCGGTTTGAGGAAAATAAGTTGTATGGGGATTCTGTAATGACGTATGACAAGTTAAACACCTTACAAGATGCGGAATATTATTGGCCAAACAGAAACTTATACCCAGTGGTTTTCGCCATTAATAAAGTAACACGATACAGAAACTTAAGTAGACAATATCTAAGTGGAGAACTCATTACATTGGGATGTAGAGGATTCCTACGAGATGGTTTACATCCCAGTAAAGACTTGATTCATAAACTTTGGTTAAGAATGAGAATTGAGGCAAGATTGACCAATGAAGATATTGTTCCTCCTGCAGTATGGGCAAGACGGATACGTTTATGACTCTTGAAACAGAAAAAGAACAAACACAAGAAGAACGAAGTGACAAGAACCATATACACCACTTTTGGTGGAACAAAGGTAAAAACTTGTTACCAAAATTTCCCATCAAAAGAGTTAATTAGTCCTCCAATTACCACAATGGCTAGTTTGACTAAATCACCAATGCTGGATACCACCGCCAATACATTGGGAAGATTAACCAATACCAGTCCCCCAATCTTCATAGGAAGAGCCCCTATACCAATCACCACCTCAGGGGGTTGTGTAGATACTACTACAACCACTTCAGTTGGAGGATCATCATCAATTCCAAATACGTCATTGGGAATTCAGTTGGAAGCTGTACAAAGTTTCCAAATTGAGGACCTCAATAATCCAGTGGCATCAACATCCGGTATTGTACATGAAGATTCCATCAATTTGGGAAACCCAGTAAACAACCAGTCCAATGTTAATAATAAAAGAAAACTTTCAGAAGAATTTGAGATTGAAAGGAACTTGGAAAGAATAGTAGAAAGAATGGTAATGTATGCCATCGGTTTTATGGCTGGTAAAGGCCATAACCTCTCAGAAGAAGAGATAAGGAGAAAGATGAAACATTATTTGTAAGGAGTAGAAGAAAAGGAGAAATTTTTAAACTCAAAGAAATTTTTATTTTTCATTTTTCAAAGAAAATTAATTTACATGACAAATGGAACTGATCAGTTCTATGACAACTAGGATTAAGTAAAAGGATTCAAGTAAATTATTACTTTTAAAAAGAAAGAAAATTTTAAGTTGAAATAATAAAAAGAAAAAAAATGGATAAAGAAGCATTTTACCCTCCGTTGTTGTCCCATCAACGAGTGGGGAGGAATGAAGTGGTTACTTTTTATTTCTCCTATTATTTCAGAAAGTTCTGAATATTGATGACTGAATAAAGATATTTATTTATAAGTAAACATTATATAAAAAAAAAAAAGAAGGAACCCTGTTTTTGGAACATTTATGGGACCCTTCCCCAAGGAATACTATTGAAATTAACAAAAGAAAATTATCAGAAAATAATACGGAAGGAAAGCAACATATTGGAAAGCATTCTACCTTGATCATCTCCTCATATTAAAAGAATAATTAAAGGTAGAACTGATAAAAGAAATCATACCCCTACCCAGGGTAAGTTAAAATTAATAATGGAGTTTTATTGCAAATACCAATATTTCAAATATCACTAAATTGAATTTTCTTTTTTTTTAATGCTGTTATTTTTAACAGGGAGCTAAATTAGGAGCTAAATTAGGAACTACATTAGGAACTAAGAAAAAAACCAATTAATGGAAGTTACTAAGAAACAATACTTGCATTACTGAAGTCCTATCATTTCAAGCTCAACATTGCTAATTTACTTCATCCTCATCCATTTCACAATTGCTCCCTTTAATCACAGTAGTAAATTTTTGATTGGTAGATATTAACAATTAACAGGATGGTGAAGGTGGGTGTAAGAATTTAGTTTTTTTTATCAATTATAGTCATTCATTTTCATTATTTCATTCATTATTTTATGTTTACATTTGTGTAACATGTATAAATAAATTTATAGAAATTACCCCAAAGAGAAATTATATTATTAAAGTTGATCTGACAAAAATACTTTGATTATTATTATTATATTATATTTATTATTATATATTATATTCGATTATTATTATTTATTAGCGAGTGAAAGGATTAGGTAAACATTTAACTCATTAAGGTCATATACCTATTATTCAATCATTCTTGTGCATGTTAATTTGATTTATATAATTATAAATAAAACCAACACATTTTTCTCGCATTCTTTTCCTCACTTAACTGCATTACATTTAGCTTGCTTGCAACATAATACTTAGTGGTAAGTTTTTCTTTAATTTATATGAATTAATTTCTTTTATAACATTTAATTTATTTTACTTGCTGGTATTATTTTTCTTTTTCTCAGTGAGCAAATAACTTTTCCCTTAAGCAGACGTATGCGTCCTTTCCCCTTCAGGGTCTGAAGCTCCAGCCGTGCCTGCTCTTCACTCCTACCTGTATGGTATCGGATGTCAAGAATTTTACGGCTCCGATAAAATTTATTGTAAGTTTTTTTTTCTTACTTAACAAATTTGTCCCTTGGAGCCCGCTACCCTAATAATAATATTATATATATATATATATATATATATATATATATATATATATATATATATATTTTTTTTTTTTTTTTTTTTTAAATATCAGTAATAAAATCTGAATTAAGTTTTATAGGCAAGAAAATATGCTTGCTGATGGGCTATACTCGACTTTTTCTATAGGGGCTATGTCACCTTACAGAATGTCACAGCTGCGACAAATTTTGAGATATTGTAAGAACAGGTGTTCCGTCACTATTAATGATATTTTTCACAGGAAAGCTGTCATAGAGGCCTATGATCACAGGAAAAGAGGGTTTTCAGAGGGTTCAATAACAAACTACACTCTGGAGGATTCTTCAAAACACAATTTACAGTCATGTATCCTCTTTCTTTTCTTGTAAACATTAACTCTCTTGTTTGTTTATTCTAGGTAGATTTGATGAAATTATTGTAAAATAAAATAACAACAGACTTTAATAAATAAATTTATAAAAAAAACTATTACTAGATTACGACTTACCGAATTAAGACTCTAATTAAAGATAATATTGTCAACAAATTGAGCAAGAATTTTTATCACCAGGAAAATCCTTGCGTAAGTTAATACCGTTTATGTACGTTTATATAATGTAAGCAAATTTTTGGAAACAAAATAACAACAAGAATTTTTCTTCCACAGTCCCGGGATTGGGAACTGTATAACCTACTTCATTAACATATCATCGTCCTTCAACACTTCAACATTGGTTTCCATCTTCCTCAATTTAAAAATTATTGATTACGAGATTTGTTTGTTGAACGATATTCTTCTGAAGCAACATTCTCGTCAGTTTTTTTTCAATAACCACAAAAACCCTATTCAACCGTTCCTTCGTTTTTCTCAAGACCTTCTTATACGTTCTTAATCCTTGTTTTTGAAAAAAGAAATTTTCATCATAACTCTCCCAATAATAAATATTCTAAAGTTTTATTACCGAATTTTATTCACCTTCAACTTTAAAAACCGGTTGTTATTGTACATATGCTGCCATCCGCTCTTTTGTGATCCCAATAGTCCTTACTACGCACTTGAGTTTTGTTTTTGATCGTATACGTCGGAGAGCGACTTCATTCAACAGCATCGTCCGTGTCAAGAGGGAAAACGGACGATACAACTTGAATACCCACATCTACGAAACATTGTGAGTACCAACTATAGATTAACTTTATTTTCTCTAATAGCTTACAATATGTCACCAGCTCACACGGAAAACACAATGTCACATAAGAGCGCTAATTCCCATGTAGGAATGTCACACGATTTTCAGTGTCAAGTTGTGACATTTACTCTTGGACTTAGATTTTGGGATGTAGGTTTGGCACAGAATAAACTGTAGAATAATTTTTTTGACATCCACATGGAATGTGAGTAGTTTTTGCATCTGTAACTCAAATATCAGTTTGAGTACCAACATTCTGACCAAAATATATCAGAACCCTTTGTCTCTATTGATAGTTCATTAAGCAAAAATGCAGCCCTTAATGGGGTGGATACCCTCATATAAGACAAAAATTGTAAGTCCTTTAGGTTTTGAGTTACTGAGAACCAAAAACTGTCAAAACATTCAAAAACTTAGGAAAAAAATGAACATAAGCTCATTCCGATAAATTATATTAACTTTCGGGGGATTATATCTCCGAACCCAAAGTAGATAGAATAAAGTGACATCAGGCAGGGTTGGAAAAGCCCACTGCCCGGGTAACCCGGGTAAAACCAACTGGGCTGGGTTTTTGGGAACCAAAAACCCACTTTGCTGTGAAGCAGGTTTTTGCTACTTGATTTGGCTGATATTAATAACAAAAATAAGTGAATTTCTATCTCTTGAAGTCTTGGCACACACACAAAGGGAAGGATAAATAAAACCTGCAAACTTATTTTTATGCAGTTTAATGCTTTAATTACTAAGTAGGCTACCTGAGTTTAAGAATAAAGACTAATTTAGTATCCAACACAATATGAAAATCACAATTCACCAATCATGTTCATCCTTGGATTTCAACATTCTGTAACATTTAACTAATTTTTCGGCCTTTTCATTGCCTCATTTGTTTCTCAATTTGTTATGTATAAGGCCATAAGTTGAGAACAATCTCTCCCCACCCACAGAGCTTGCAGGCAGAGTACAAGCTACTAATTGAAATGGCGTGATCCAGTCATCATATCTTGCTTGAATGAGAGCTTTGTATGGTTGTAGTACTGGGTCTTCAAGAACCTCAAACCATATTTGGACTGAATCTCCCAATGAGCAAGAATCAGACTGCAGCTGCAATAAGAAATATTAAATATTTACAATGCAATATCTATTAGGCATTTTAGCTATGGTTCACAAATAGTTCAAATGGAGTGTGATGCATCATGTATTATTATTCAATGCTCTTGTGTGTCTCAAATAGAGGAGAGCTAATATAAAAGTCTCAAATAGAACTTTAATATATTAACTTTATAACCAGGTTATCTTACCCTATCCAAAGCTGATGCCACCATGTTAAGTTGGTTTTGCAGGTTCATTGCTTCACAGTGAATAGCTACATTGTCAATTATGGCAGCTATATTATTTGCTATTTCTGCAGTATGTTTATTTCTGATTTCAATGTACAATGGGAAATTTTGTATGAATGTGTCAACACATGCACACTGGCCATTCCAGCGGGTATCGTTGGTTAATTGAGGTTTTTTCCCTCCTTTTTCACGCAGCCAACACTGAAATTGAAATAGAAATGCATTTAGGTAACTACTGATATTGAAGCCTAATTTAGTAAATTTACCATATGCCTACTTCAAAATACAAGATCTCATAATGTTACAAAGGCTTTTGTTTTCTGTTGCTGAGGGAAAAGTGAAAATACTGTTGCAGCAATTCATTCAATTTCATATTTGTAGTGTATATATAATCACACACCACTTTTTCTGAAATCATGAAAAGACTGAAAATCACTTACTTCTGGTTGGTGGTGGTTTCTGAAGTACTTAGCAACTTCTACCAGATGGCTAAGGAATGTCCTTGGAGTAACCTCCTTTTCCACAAGGTTTAAATAGTGTGCTGCACAGCCATACACAAAAAGGCCTAAATTGTGCCCTCTTGCGTCCACTTCTTTGTAGTGGGTCTCGAGAAGTTGTCTTGTCAGCTTCATTTTGTTTTTGTTGTCCGAAATGTAAGCTACAACCTTAAAAACAGAAAGATTGAGTTAATCTACTTATTCTACTAGCAATGCTAAAGATTATCTTTAGCATTACAATTTACATTCTTTATTCATTTAGCAATCTTTTAATTTTTTAAAGGAAACAATTTTTTAGTTATGTATAAAAAACATTTAAAATAAAGTTAATCAACTCACCTTGCATTTGTATTTGTCCTCTAATTGGCCTATTTGCTTTATTGTCAAATCTGAAATGTAGTTGGCAATTTTCTTCTCAGCATCAGTATCAATAGACTCAGCAAAAATGGATTTCTTTCCTCCATCAAAACTGGTTGGCAGATGCAAACATGTTGCAATGATTGGATGCAGGGTTGGTGATTTTTTTTATTTTTTTAAAAAAATCAAAAAAATCAAAAAATCAATGATTTTTTTGATTTTTTTGATTTTTTTTAAAAATAATAAAATTTTTTTTTTTATTTGTTTTATTTTGTCATATTTTTTGATACATAATGATATAACAGATATATTAGTTCCTTCTTACTGTGTTAAAAAACTTTAAAGTAGTTTATATATTAGAAATATAACTTCCTTAATATTTGGTTCAAGATTTCATATAGGGTAATACAAGAATCTGATCTTCATTAATATAATTTATCCAATATAGAACTGTTAGAGTTTAGAATTCCTAATATATATTCAATCAAATCTTCAACAAAATTTTATTGAGCTTTAATCTAATGCAATTTGAGGTTATAGACAAAAGAGAAAACAGAAAAGACAATTCCTTTTAATTTTCAACCATTTAAATTTTTATACAACATTATAAGAAAACAATATTCCTCTATATAAATTATAAAAGAAAGAAAATTTAAGCACTTTTGAAGCATAATCATTAATCCATAAATTAAATACATAACTTGCAAAATATATATATATATATATATATATATATATATATATATATATATATATATATATATATATATATATATATATATATATATATATATATATATATATATATATATATATATATATATATATATATATATATATATATATATATATATATATATATATATATATATATATATATATATATATATATATATATATATATATATATATATATATATATATATATATATATATATGCAAGTTATGTATTTAATTTATTAATGATTATGCATCAAAAGTGCTTAAATTTTCTTTCTTTTATAATTTATATAGAGGAATATTGTTTTCTTATAATGTTGTATAAAAATTTAAATGGTTGAAAATTAAAAGGAATTGTCTTTTCTGTTTTCTCTTTTGTCTATAACCTCAAATTGCATTAGATTAAAGCTCAATCAAATTTTGTTGAAGATTTGATTGAATATATATTAGGAATTCTAAACTCTAACAGTTCTATATTGGATAAATTATATTAATGAAGATCAGATTCTTGTATTACCCTATATGAAATCTTGAACCAAATATTAAGGAAGTTATATTTCTAATATATAAACTACTTTAAAGTTTTTTAACACAGTAAGAAGGAACTAATATATCTGTTATATCATTATGTATCAAAAAATATGACAAAAAATAAAACAAAGAAAAAAAAAAAGTTTTATTTTTTTAAAAAATCACAAAAAAAAAAAATCAAAAAAATCATGATTTTTTCATAAAAAAATCAATTGATTTAATCAACTGATTAAATCAATTTGATTTAATCAATGCCAACCCTGATTGGATGGTTGTACACATTGGACCATCCATCTTGGATCATGGTAACTTGTTTTCCTCTGAGAAGCTCGCATTGACCAGCAACTTCATCTAAAAGGCCTTCGCTAAGCTTGGCGTCTCGAGGGAGGTTGATAAGTTCCACCCCGCATCATTGTAAATAATTTCTTCATTTCAGGGGTCTTCTGCAGCACTAAATGGAATATTACACGAAAAAAAGGCTCATGCAAACTGCAAATCCAAAGCTGCTTTTAGTTTTGGTGGCATTGAGATCACAAAAACTGTTTATCTTCACTTGCTTGGTTACAATAGTCCCCAGCGTTGATGCAGCACTTGGTCCACTTGGACTTGGAGTCAGTGTGGGTGTTCTAATACTAGTTGCTGGACTGACTGATCTTAGTTCTACAGGTTCAGGTGATCGTGATTGATAAGGTGTGGTCGATCTACATTGGCCCACAAGGCACAGCTGGAGCTGGTGAAAATCCAGTTGCCATTTCAACATCATCATCATCACTGCTACCTTCACCTTGGCCAATAAGTTTATATTGATCACACTTTCCCAGATGGGCTCTTACTCTTTCAATTTTGTTGCTCACCAGATTACTGCAATGGTTGCATTTTCTCTTCTTCACAGTCTTTCCATTTTCTAGAACATTTACACTCTCAAACTCTTCCCCAAGCCAGGTCTTTCAACCTCCCACCTCTATTCATGATTTAAGATAGAGAAGCTTTTCCACCTTAAAGTTCTGTTAATTGATGCTATAATTTAATAACTATTGATTAAAAATTTAGAAACACCTGAAAATATAAAGAATTTTCTTAAAACATTTGATTTTTTAAAAAAGGATAAATAAACATTTTTAACAAGTTGCATGTGTCTACAGTAATTGGAAATGAAATAGAAAGTGTTGTATGGTACAACACTTTTTACCAAAAACCCAGAAAACCCCATCAATTCCCCGGGTTTTTGGCAAAACCCACCCGGGCTGTGTTTTCCGGGGAAAAACCCAGGTTTTGCCAACCCTGACATCAGGTGACATCTGGCGTAAAAGGTAGAACTCAATGAATATTTGCCCATTAGTACATTTCCAACATACAAAACAACCATTTTGTTGTCAAAAATTGGCCTAAAAAATGAAACAGAGCAAATGTCGACCTAAACTCCTGAAAAAAAATTTAAGCGTAAAAGCATTTTATAACATTAATTTCCCAAACTATGGCAGATAGCAAGAAGTGACACAAGTGGAAAAATATTGATTGTGATTTATTTTAGAACATTAAGTGCTTTACAGTGTTGAAAGTGATTTCTGTGTATCCAAAAAATGAACTTGAAATTTTTTAAATTTTCAAAAAAATTTGCTTATAAAGCATAAAGTTGATTTTTTTTCCCCCTCATTTTCTAGGATATACAATCAAAAATAAGTTCTAATGATGTACCTCCATTAATAAAATTTATTGACAAAAAATACTATTAGGAGCTGAAGTCAACCTAAATGTGGCTTCTAAACACCTGAAAAAAAGTTCAAAAATGTAATTTGTTTTTGTTTGGTATGGGTCCAATGTTATTTTTTCATATGATTGCCTGTAAAACTTTGAACTTTTTAGATTCCTCCAATTAAAATTTATTTAAATTTTTAAACACCTTAAACACTATCTTATCAATGGATAGACTGGCTTGGATATTCCAAACCCTAAAGTATTAATGGCCACTAATTCCAAATCTAGAATCTCCGCCCTCTTATGCATTACCATTTTCGAGTTAATGGCCAACATACATACTAAGGTGTTTTGCCGTAGTGTCTGGGAATTGGAATGAGAACAGGCAAATTTGAAGGCCCATATCTCCTCAACTGTAGCAGATAGAGGAATGGTCCCCAGGGCTTTCCAAGTCCTATATGACAAGTATAATTTAGGTATTAAATATCTTTGAACCATCTCTCATAGTTTAGGATTTGTTATAAATCACAAAATTTGATTTCAACAAAATAAAAATGTTTTTTGGGGTAACCATTTCTCATGAATGGAAGCTTGTATGACCCTGGAGCCTTCATATTCGGCCTCAGCATGACAAAATCTATCTGCATGGGCAATTTCTAAATTGTAGTCGATGTAGTTGATCTAGAATCTCCGCCCTCCTATGCATTGCCATTTTCGAGTTAATGGCCAACATATATACCAAGGTGTTTTGCCGTAGTGTCTGAGAATTGGAATGAGAACAGGCAAATTTGAAAGCCCATATCTCCTCAACTGTAGCAGATAGAGGAATGGTCCCAGGGCTTTCCAAGTCCTATATGACAAGTACAATTTAGGCATTAAATATCTTTGAACCATCTCTCATAGTTTAGGATTTGTTATAAATCACAAAATTTGATTTCAACAAAATAAAAATGTTTTTTGGGGTAACCATATCTCATGAATGGAAGCTTCTATGACCCTGGAACCTTCATATTCGGCCTCAGCATGACAAAATCTATCTGCATGGGCAATTTCTAAATTGTAGTTGATGTAGCTTCAGTTATACACTCAAAGAGTTTGAAAGCTAATAAAACCTTACATTGGGGTAGGACATTCCAAATCTGGAGTCCTCATTCCTCCACAACGTACGTGTAAAGAGGTATAAGCCCTTGAAGTGAGCCCCAGGAATGAGTCAGACTAAACTGTTGTCACAAGTGGCATAACAGACCTTTGAATTGTGACATGAATTACTGTCTCAGTTGGTTGTAGGAAAAATTCTTAACTCTGAAACTGGGATTCTGATATCTGAATTAGGGAACCAAAATAGAAGCACTGGATCCCCTGAATTGAAAGGTGCAATTCAAGGATCATTGTGACAATTATTACAAAATTTATAAGGAAAGAAAAATACCACTTTTTAGGAAAATAAGTCATAAATAAAAAGTACAGAAAAAAACTATATATAATATTAATAATGGTTTATTCACATAGAAATGTCATGATTCGGGTAGAGAACAAGTTTTAATATTAGATCTTTTATGAAAGGGGTTGAATTTTCAAGTAACCTAACATGATTTTTGAAAAATCTCCCCACCTACTAACTCCAGCTCCAAGATTTTGACAGTTTTGGAATCCAAGAAACGAGTTTATCCCAGCGACTCCATTACACCTTCAAGGTTGTCCAGAGTTTGGTAATTCAGTTAAAATACACCTTAGTGAGAAATAAAAATCATTCCTAAGCATTTAAGATAACTGACGAAACTTGTCACAAAAAATGGATAATGGAAGAGATTGTGACATGAATTATTGTCTCTGTTGGAATTAGGAAAAATTTTCACTCAGAAATGGGGTTCCTTAATTTTGGGATTACAGGGGTGACTTCTGCCTCAAAATACTGATTTTTAAACGGGGACCCCATTGCGGAATGAGAGAACTCCCTAAAAGTTCTGGTTCTTTCCAAAACCTGTGACAACTAGTGTTGCGCACCAAGTGAGGTAAGAACAAGAAGTAACCTCATTTTCAAAATCATGGGCCCAGTTTATCCCTGAACCCCCAATGCAAACCAAATGCAACCACTTTTGTCATTGAAACTAAACTTCTAAATATTTTGAGTCAGAGAAGCACTCTCCCTTTCAAGTTTTTTGTTCTCCTTGGGGGCTTCCAGGACACTTTAATTTTCTTTTATTTTGCTTGACATAATCCACCATTAATAAGTATAATTTGCAATTAACCCCAGCAGGTAAACCTCAATTTTCCATGATTATTAGCTGGGGCTGGGGCCCTGGTCAGTCCATAGTTTCAACTATATGAAAGAGTTTAAATTCATGAAGAAATTTCAATTAATTAAATAAATCTTAAGTCTGTAAAAATTACAGCAAAACAAATTTTTGCTGCACTTAACAGAAATTACTACAGCGAAACTTGTGGGACACTTCGCTTTAATAATTTTCAAGATCTTTAAAGAATCTTGACTGTGAAACATTCCCATTGAATTTATTGTTCATGGGAAAAATAGGAATCTGGAATGAGTCATTTATAGTGAATGGCAACTTCAGCTTTTTTCTAAATAGGACAGTCATGAAAGGCCCTTGTGGTTTCTGTCTCTTATTTTATGTTAACTCTTAACCTATAAGAAAATGTTGGATCAATAAATGACTGTTCAAGGTATTGTATGATTGACTCAGCATTTTGGGGCTGTGCATCTTGGTTGTGATAGCTGGATATAGATTTTATCAGCTTCCAAAGCAAAAACATCCTGTCTCTGGTTATCAATATAACCAGATATTAACACTTTAATTAAAAAAAAATTTTTTACAAAACTTATCTACAGGCTTCATTAGCCTTTTTATGTTTATAGTTTTCCTAGTTTAGAAAATATCCACCATGAACTAAACAATTACCATCTATTTCTCAACATATGACTTTTGTTTACAAAGATATTTAAAGTTATGACGTCACAAGCGATTTTGATAAAATTATTACACTTCCCGCCAGAAATCAAGTTAGCTCGCGCCAAATTGGACAGAGTTACAGGTTTTATCAATTCCGATGAGTTTTTGGTCGAAAATCGATATTTTGACTCGGACTCAAAGTAATCAACCTAAAACGCTTAGGAATATTCTCAGCCAAAAATGTACGTCAACCTAAAATCTAAATTCGACACAAACGATCAAAAAATTATCCAAACAATAAAGTCTAAATACCAACAAACTAACTACTTACAGTTGAACTATCAGATAGGGATGCCGAAAGAGTTCCGATCATAGACTTTTATTAGTTAAAGTCTATGGTTCCGATATATGATATAGATATTTTTTTTATGATAGTATAAAAAAAATATCGATGATATGTTTAAACTTTAAACCTATGGTTTAAACCGTAGTTAAAGTCTATGGTTTAAACCATATGGTTTAAAGTCTATGGTTTAAATTCAATATATCGATAAATCGATATTTTACCATCAGTATCGAATCCTCTATAAATATATTTTGAAGCAGTTTTCTGCCCTTATATAAAATAAAATTTAAGCCAAATTTTTTAATTTTTCATGTGCCTACATGTTTGATGACAGTGATTTTTTTTTTTTTTTATCTGACTCAGGAGAGAAGTAGAGGCTCTTAGAAAATCCTTATATTTTGCTTCTTAGTAGATAAAACCAAAGTTTACCCTATAATAAGTTACCGCAAATATTTTTAAAAAAAAAACTTACTTACTTTTATGAGGAAGAAGACAATCGAGAATTATGAATGGGGTTGTAAATAGCGTAAACAACGGTTTCGGTAATTACCCTACATTTAGGGGTAAAAAAAAAGTTTATGGTAAAGTTTCAAAAAATTTAAAATCACCTTTTTTGTAGTTTAAAGATTAATAACATTGTCAAATTAAAAAAAAAATGGTCAGTCAGAGGACAACATATCTTTGAATGCAGACAATAATATATATTATAAAAAATCCTTACAATTGTTGCTTCTTAGTAAAATCTAAAACTCTGTTTTAAAGTATCTAAATACGCCCTAAAGCTAGACCCATTTGAATGAGAACAAAAAAAAAAAAACGTTGAGGCTAACTTTTGGCATGTTAGGTACTCGCGCTTTGAAATTTGAACAAGTTGGTAATAAGATAGAAAACGTATGTGAGTTATAAAAAATAACATCTCCACATCGATGATAATCTTCCATAACGTAATGTATTAACTATTTAAACTACCTTTATTTAGCCTTATAGTAGTTATATATTCTTTTAACCCTTAGAGTAGGATCTTGGAGTTTTGTGGGAGAAGTTTAGGGCCTAACCAGACCTACTCAACCCGGATCCTTTGATCGCTATTTGAATTAAATTGATAATTTTGATTATCTTCCAGTTGAGTTAGTGTTTTACTTTTAACTTGAATTGAATGTTTGACTGGACTTACTGTTTAAATGGGCCTTTGGTTTTTGAGCAGAATTTTAAGAGTTCTTGCTTGTTTGGGTGGAGTCTAGGTTCTACTAGGCTAAAATTTAACTAAATTTATTACTTTAAAATCTACTTATGCGCTTACACCAATAAGCCGAATATCCAGGTTTCAATTACTTTGGAAACTAAATAAATACCCTCAGAATACCGGTTTAATTTAACTATTTGCAGAACATTATAAAAGGTGAGTTCTTTATTAATTTCTTTTTATTATTTGTAGGTTAATGGAATAGAATTAGGTTTATTCTTGGCATAGCAGCTACATATCTGCTAATAAGCGTTTTCAGGGGTTTCAACGCCACAGAGATCCCAACAATATATATATATAATATTATATATATATATATATATATATATATATATATATATATATATATATATATATATATATATATATATATATATATATATATATATATATATATATATATATATATATATATATATATATATATATTGAATATAATGAATTTTATTATTATTATTTAAAGTTCAATATTTTAACTGAAAATCCTCTTACCTTTAATTTAAATCCCCCTCCCAACTATCCCCAGGTACATTAACCCAAGTATAAAGGCCAGTATACCCTAGTATAATACCCAAAGAAAGCCAGAAGGTTATGTTTAGATTCTATTGTCGATGAAATCCTAGAAGACTTTCAATTTTAAAATATTGACCAGCATAAGCTATAACAATAGTCTTATTAGAATACTTATCTTTTAGACTCTTAGTAATAATTGTATAATTAACAAATTAATGAATTCACCAGCCAGTAATTACTTCCAACCGGCAATAGTTTATCCTATAGTTTATCCCTTTTAAATCACTTTGAAAACAGTATTTTAACATTAGACTTATCACTTTGTTTTAAAACATAACTGTTATTTAACATAACAACATCAACACATTTTAAATTTAACAACTGAGTTTTAACAATTGTTTTTAACAAGCCATTTTTAACAACGACATAACAGCTGTACTTTTAACAAAAAACTGTAACATTAAAAAACTGAACTTTCGTTCATATACTTCTTAATATTTTAATTCTGCGCATGAGTCACGTGCGTCACGTGGGTAATTTTTATAATTATTGCTCCTTTTTAAAGCGATGTAATTTTATAACGATGTAATATTTAACAATACGAATTTTGTAATATTTTAACAAAGATTTTAAATATATAAATTGATAATTTTATTAATTTTAACTTTTAATATTTTAACATTTTTATTATTCTCCCAAAAGAGAGTTGCAGTGAAGCTGCAAATTCTACATTAAATTTAATTTTGATTTTATTAATTTGTCACATTTTTCTGCAGCCTGTCTTTTTGGTCTCTTACCAATCACTCAATTCTGACCTGTCTTTATCATCTAGAGGAACAGTTTTATTTACAGTCAACTCTTGAGGAGTTGTCTTTTCATGAGATAAAGACATTTCCAATGGATACAAATTATTTATAGAGTGATGAGCTATTTGACCATTACTTTGTTTTACCTTTACTGATCTTATTTTATTATCATGTCCAAAAATTAATTCTAAAACCCTACCTGTCATCCAAAATGGACGTGGTTTTATTTCAGACTTGATTAATATAATGTCATTTACCTTAATTATATTGTCCCAAGATAGTTCATAAATTTTACTCATAGATTCTCTTAAAGACAATAAATACTCTTGATACCAAAGTTGTTTAAATTTGTTGAACAATTCCTCTTGAGTATCAAGAGTTTGTTCTAATGTTATTTTGTTTAGTTTTCTTCCATACATCTTTCTGATTCTCCTCTTAAAATTAAAGAAGAATTACAATTTAACCTTAAAAAAGAATTTGGTGTTATAATTTCAATGTCACTGAACTCTGACCTATAAGTAAGAGGTCTAGAATTTATAGCATTTTTTATAAATGACAGAGTGGTGAGCATTTCAAAATATGTTAATTTTGCTCGACCTATGACTTTATACATACAAGATTTAATTGTACGGATCTGCCTTTCATAAAATGCTCCTACCCAAGCAGAAAATAAAGGAATTTTTACATGTTTTATATTATTAGAATTTAACTCCTGCTTGAATTCATCAGACTCTAGAGCTTTTGCTAAAAAATTGGCACCTTTACTAAATGTACGAGCGTTATCTGAATATATGTAATCTGGAATGGTATAGTGATTACAAAAGCGTTGGAATGCAAGTAGAAATGTTGGAACACTCATGTCTGGAATTAATTCTAAATGTATGGCTCTTATGTTTAAGCAAGTGAAAATTAAAATGAACATTTTCTCTGTAGTGTTAGTGTTTTCATTTTTGATGAATAGATGCCCGGTGAAATCTATCCCCACAAATTTGAACGGTATTACCAATTTCATATGGTGCTTAGGGATGTCAGTATATTTAGGATATTTAAAAGCTCTAACATTAATCTTTTTACACAATTTACACAAATTGAGAACCTTTTTTACTGCAATTCTACCCTTGGGAATCCAGTAACCTTGATTCCTTATGTGTGTCAAAGTACTGTCAACACCTAAGTGTTGAACTTTTTGATGGGACCTTAAAATCAATAGGGTTGTAAAATAATGAAATCTAGATAAAATAATTGGATTATGAACATCATAATTAAAATAAGTACATTTAGATATTCTTCCCTTTTGATCTTAAAATTCCATCACTATCTAAAAATAAATTTAAGTTGTTAACCAACACTGGAATATTTTTACTTTTTGGGTCTGAATTTAAAAATTCTATTTCATTAGAATAACAAGAACTTTGTACACTTTTAACCCAATACATTAAAGCTCTTTTATAAGGATCTTCATTTTTAATACTACAAAATATAAAAATAAATACTTTGTAATATTCATAACTTTGTCAAAATTAGGAATATTTATGAATATTTAAATTTCATTATGATTAGACTGAAAATTAATATTTATAGTATTTAAACTCATGACTTCATTTTCACTGCTATCATTACTCAAAACATTAGTATTAATGAATTTATTAACATTATTATTATTAGCAGAGAAATAATTATTAATTTCTGGCACTACTGACAGCAATGGATATTTGGGCCAGTTATCCAGATTTTTATTTAACCAAGTGGGTGCATATAACCATAAATCAATATTTTCCATAAATTTTTTATATGAAACACCTCTAGTTAAAAGATCTGCTGGATTTATATCAGTATGTACATAATGAAAATAAAACTTAATATTATATTTTACCTTAATATTATTTATCAATGTAGAAACATCTTTTAATCTATTATTTACATATCTACCCTTAACCTTAGTTTCTCCAGTGAGAATCCAGTTAAGCACAACCTGAGAGTCCACACTTATGTTTATGTATTCAAATATAAATTTAGGATATGAATCAAGAATAGTTTCTAATACATTTAAGAGCCAAATTCACACCAAGCAACTCCAAGAGTAGGAATACTATAAGATCTCTTAGGGTTGCTTGAGGTTACCTTAGTTTTGGCAAACAAAAATTGATTATTTACATTACTAGAACTATAGGCTACAAACCCATAGTTTGAAGAAGAACTATCACAAAATACATTTAAACCATAAGATTGACTCTCATTTAATGCTTGTCTAGGAAAAAGGTATATTTCTTAATTGTATTAAGTCTGGTTTAAGTTTTTCCCATTCAGATATCATCTCTCCAGGTAATTCCTCATCCCATTGTTTATTAGCAGACCAAATACTTTTCATCAATAACTTTCCTCTTATACTTAAAAGGTAAGTGTGAACCCTAAGGGGGTCAAACAATTTGGAAGTCTCAGAAAGTACTTGTCTCTTAGTGGTGGCATTACCATAATTTACTAATTTCTGACACATGTAAAGTATCATCCTCTAATTTATATTCATACCCAAGTACCTTTTCATACACACTTTCATGCTCTACCAACAAATTTTTCATCTTTCATACACTTTCGCAAACTTTCACAATTAGTGGTCCAAGATCTTAATATGAAGCCACCTTCATACATACAATTATAGGCCTGATGGTAAATTGTTCTCTACAGAGTTATTACCAGTAAATATCAAGTTATCACAAAAAAATTAGAGGACAAAATCTCTTTACACTTGTCATTGGGAAATTGTTTCAATATGATGTTGCATAATGTAATGAAGAATAAAAGGAGATGCTGTATACCCAAATAATATAGTATTATATCTAAAAGTAATCAATTGATCATTTCTATATATCATAAGAAACAAAATTTATTCTTATCAAACTCTTCTTTTAACCTAATAGATAAAAAAAAAGCTTGTTTGATGTCACTTAACATTACAAAATCATTAGTTCTAAAAACAAACAATTAACTTCAATAATGAATTCATTAAATCTAAACCTGAATATGAGGCTTCATTTATAGAAGGAGTATTGTTTACTCAATTTAAATGAACAATTAAATACTGGACGTATTTTAGTAGTTAACCTTGTTCTGCATATCTTATAACAGGTCTGTGTGGTATGAACACATATTCATGTTTTTTATATTCAGGAATCTTATTTTCCTCTATAATACCATCATCCTTTGTTGTTTAAATACTTTATCATATGCAGTCACTAGGTTTTGACTAGTTAATTTATTATCCACTCTATTTAAAGTCTTTAATGAAAT
>SEYY01009120.1:7500-10000 GCA_009176605.1 Armadillidium nasatum
CCTTCTTCTAGAATTCCTGAAAATGTGGACAAGTTCGGTCAAGAAAAAAAAGTAATACCTGAAAAAATGAAGAGGAATGTATCTCTGAATATATAAAGTTAAAGAAATTTTTACAAGAATTAGGAAATGCGTACCCCGACCAATAATAGAGCGATTCAAAATTTTTTAAATTTTTTTTTGTACTTTATATAGTAAAAATTTTATTCCAGAAAAGAAAAATCGGCAAAAAAATGTCCGAACCGCCTTTATTATGAATAAAGTAAGGGTTTGATTTGAGCGCTTCGGGTTCTTTATTGCTTGGTTTAGAGAAGAAAGATAAATCTAGTATTTTTTTGTTCCAGTTGATGATGTAAGAAAATATAGTGTCAGTTGCTCCTCCGTAAAAGCTCTAATTTTTTTAAAAGATATTTTTATTTCAAATGAAAAAAACAATGTTAGGTGAAGTGGAGTTATCGTAATGGTTGAATGCACGAAATGATGAAAAATATAAAAAAGAAAAAAACATAGGAACAAAACAGTAGATTCCTGAGTATCATATTTATATTAACAAGCACATATGCGTATCCCGTAGGGCTACGCATATGAACTTGTTATTATTATATAAATTTAATTAATAAAATTATTATTAAATATTTATATTATTAAAATATATTATATTATTTATTTTATTTATTTAATTTAAAATATTTAAATTAAAAAAATAAAAAATAAAAAAATTAAAAATATTATATTATATTTATATATATATATATATATATATATATATATATATATATATATATATATATATATATATATATATATATATATATTATATATATATATATATATATATATATTGTGAAGCAACTTAATATAGGCGGCCAATATGCTTACAAATGAACGAAATAATATTAATTAGATATATATAATTTAGATTTGAAGAAACTCTGCAAAAATGAGTGTGATTTTATATCTAATCACAAAAATGTTTTAATTAAATAATATTTCTATAATAAATATATAAATATAAACAAGAATATAAATCCCACAATACATCAATTTTGAGAAAAAAATAGAATATAATTTGCAATTTGCAAGGCTAATTAATGGTGTGGTGCGGCTTCTTTCCTTCTTTTTAACCTTCGTCATAAAAAAAATATTTTCTGAGAAATCTTAAAAACTTCCTCCTTTGTTTTACTCAGAAAAATACGACTATGAAAGGGAAAACGCATATTGTAGTCTATGTTTTTTTTATATATGTATAATATTAGATCTATTTTAATATTTATAAATTAATTTAATTAGTTGAACTAAAAAAAATTTTTTTTTTTTTTTTTTTTAATATAATATATTATTATATATATATATATATATATATATATATATATATATATATATATATATATATATATATATATATATATATATATATATATATATATATATATATATATATATATATATATATATATATATATATATATATATATATATATATATATATATATATATATATATATATATATATATATATATATATATATATATATATATATATATATATATTAGGCCTTAAAATATACGGGAACGAAGAAAAAATTGTATATGAAGTGTTGGTATTCCTATATATTTTTTTAAACATTGCTTAAATATTTTAAAAAAAGACTTATTTTTTAACTTTTTGTGCTTCATATGATTTCGATTTTGAAGCATTTTTTATTTCCTTTATTCTTTTTGTAAAATTTATTGAGGAAGGATATAGAATAATAATTAAAGAAATAAAAAATGATATTGAGTATAATTTGAGTTTTTAGATAAACAAATAGTAAATGAAATGATGCAGTGAAATTTTTTCAGAAAATTTGAAATAATTCCTAAATTTTAGATTAGGTTAGGAGGTTAAGGTTAGGTATGGCTATGGTTTAGGTTGGGTTAGGTTAGGTTAGGATAGGTTAGGATTGGTACCTTTATTTTGTTTTAATTCTTTCAAATTTAATTTTAATTTATTTATTAGGTAATTCAGAATTCGGGATATATATATATATATAATATATAATATATATATATATATATATATATATATATAATATATATATATATATATATATATATATATATATATATTATATATATATATATATATATATATATATATATATATTTTTTTTTTTTTTTTTTTTTTTTTTTTTTTTTTTTTTTTTTTTTTTTTTATTTTTTATTATATTATGAAAAAAAATATATTTTTTTATATTATATTCTTTATATAATATATATATATATATATATATATATATAATATATATATATATATATATATATATATATATATATATATATATATATATATATATATATATATATATATATATATATATATATATATATATATATATGGCGAAAGCTACGGCGGCAGATGAGGAGAAATAGATGAAATGACAGTAATGGTGGAGTAAGAAGGAAAAAATGGCCAAAAAATGTCAGAGTAGCTTTTAATCCATTAAAATTAGGTGAAGAGTAA
>SEYY01009120.1:15000-30000 GCA_009176605.1 Armadillidium nasatum
ATTTTATAGTTGATTTCGAAAAAAAATCGTGAATCATCATGGAAAAGAATTTGATAGAACTAGAACAGAATTCCAAAGACATATAAGATGGAACTTAATTCCAAATAGTCATACTGAAATAGAATTTCATACTGGATCAAAATTCCATAGAATCCTATTTAAATTAAATTCCATCATCATGGTGGAACAGATTTTCAAAAACACCTACTGGAACTTGGAACATAATTCCATACATAAATACAGGAACAAATTTCCTGAAGAAATTTTGAAATAACTCCTTCAGATACTCAACAAGGCCTTTACCTCTTGGAAAATGAAACTTCTCACGTTTTTTTACTTCAAAAACCTATAAAATATTTCGAAATGAAACTATTAAAATAATGTATCGATATATTCAGGGTAATTAATGTTTTGCAAAGGTCATTGTAAGCATTTTTGTAAACATTTTGACATTATAAACAATCATTCAATAATAGACAGAATTGGAATAAAATATTCAGAGGTACTAGGTAAACAATACTCTATAGAAAATGCTTATATATATATATATATATATATATATATATATATATATATATATATATATATATATATATATATATATATATATATATATATATATATATATATATATATATATATATATATATATATATATAATATATATAATATATATAATATTTTATAATAAAAAAAAAAAAAAAAAAAAAAAAAAAAAAAAAAAAAAAAAAAAAAAAAAAAAAAAAAAAAAATAATAAATAATAATAATATAATAATAATAATAATAATAATAATAATAATAATAATAATAATAATAATGCTGTTGCCAAAAAATAATACTACTTTTGAGCAAATTTACTGCTATATAAATAGTAGTATATTAGAATTTTTACTAATCCACGTTTTGTCTGCACGATAAGCTAAAGCAATGAGGTCAAATCTGGTGCAGCGCATGTTGTATGTGGTCATGAAACTTATGTAGGTTACCATGATAACACCAACATAATAACAGTTACTTTCCAGCTTTAATTTCCATGTAAGAAACATTTTAGGAAAATGAAGACGAGAAAACTACAATAATTATTGTTAATTAAAACATAACAATTTATTTTTAACACAGTAATAATTTTGTTTTCAATTTAAACAACATAAAAAGTATTATTATTAATATAAAAACACGTTTTGTTTTTTAGCACTACAACAATTGTCTTTTTATCATTTTAATATGAAAATACATAACGACAAAGGCCAACTTTGTTTTTAACATAACAACAACAACAACAACAACAACAACAAAAAATAAATAAAAAAATACTTAAAATAAAAACAATATTCGATAAGTTAAACTTATTCAAGATTTTTGGCTTCACATTTTCTTCATCGATTTTTTGGGAATTAAAATTCACTCAAATATTTTACCATTTTCACTACTAATTTCTTCGTTTTTTAAATTAATAATTTCCAAATTTTAGAGTAATAATAATAATATAAAAATAATAATATTTAAAACAATAATAATAATATATATTAATAAAAGTAATAATAATAAATAATTATGAAATAATGATAATAATAATAATAATAATAATAATAATAATAATAATAATAATAATAATAATAATAATAATAATAATAATAATAATAAATAATAATAATAAATAAAAATAAATAAAATAATAATAATAATAATAATAATAAAAAATAAAATAAATAATAATAAAAAAAATAATTATATAATAATAATAATAATAATAATAATAATAATAATAATAATAATAAAATAAAATAAAATAAAAAAAAAAAAAAAAAAAAAAAAAAAAAAAAAAAAAAAAAAAAAAAAAAAAAAAAAAAAAAAAAAAAAAAAAAAATAATAATAATAATAATAATAATAATAATAATAATAATAATAATAATAATAATAATAATAATAATAATAATAATAATAATAATAATAATAATAATAATAATAATAATAATAATAACTACTACTACTACTAATAATAATAATAATAATAATAATAATAATAATAATAATTAACTTTTATAAACTTATTAACTGACATTAAATAACTACTTTATAAAACTAAACAAAATAAATAGAATAATGTGAAAAAAGCGCAGTTCATTGAATCTCTTTTTTTTTAAGACATGACCTCAAGGGCGATTCCCTTATTAAAGCAGAACCTCAGACCATTCCTCTTCGGTATTTGTTATAAAAACTTTTATTAACATTATTTGTAGTAGAGGCATTCGGTGGATTTAAGTTTGTTCTTTTAGTCCTGTATGTGACCACTGAAATTTACTTAATAAATTTACCACCAAGTTATCACTGCCATTTGCAATCATATACAATACTTACTTCAACAGGCACAATACATTAACTTCTTTAATAGTTAACACTAGAAGTTGGAACATGTCCAGAGTATGTTGGAAGTTCATTAAAAAACAGATTTAAAAAAAAAAAAAACATTATTAAGAGAAAGTTTTAATGACTTCATTGTTGCAGTATTAGATCTATCCCATTTAAATATATGCAAACTTACTTGAGAGCGGAAGATTGAGAAATAAAATTTTCTCAATACTGGAATCATTTTAGGATATAAAATGAACCCTTCATTTTATTTACACAAGTTATCTGTACTATGTAATGTTAAAATTTTAAACCTTTTTTATAAGTGCAGTACTAGAAACCGTCTCTAGAAAAAGAGTTAACCAATTTGACATCAAGTTGACAATGCGATAGAGCAGTAAATATAATTTGCTTTGTTTTTGTAATATTAACAACAAACTCATTCACAAGAGTCCTATTTATAAAAGAAATCAAAGTCCAACATGCTTTCCAATGTAGATAAAAGAATAAGATGAGAAATCATATCAAAAGCTTTGAAGAAATCGATAAAGACATCTGCAGTGTAGAGCTTCCAAAAGACAGTGTTTTTCAAGTTGTAAATCAAATTCACAGCCGCCTTCTGTATTCCTCTCTTCTTCATAAAACTAAATTGATGAGAGTTAAAGAGTATACTGTTCCTGAAGAATGATAAATTCTTTCAAATAAACATTTTCCAAAAATTTTGTGAAAAGGTGTAATTTTGATATCGGACCAAAGTTTAAAGAACACAACGGGTCACTTCTTTTGAAACTAGATATGACTCTAGCAATTTTTAGACAGTTCAAGAAAACATTAGACGTGATACACCGATTAATTTCTTTTAGCTAAAAAAGTAGATATTATTTCAATTATCTGCTTCAAGATCAGCATGAGGGTAAATCTGACGTGTGAAAATAATTTTCTTTCATTTTTTGCAATGTGGAAACAATCTCCTGAAATATCACAGATGCGGAAAAAGAAACGGTTAAATCATGTGTAAGCATTTGTTCAGTAGAATCACAATCTCTTGGTGGTAGGGTAGCTTTCCTGTAGGGTTCTGCTTTTTATTATATGAACTTTCATCTGATGTGAACCTCCCATCTTACAATATTTGACCGCAAAACTATATGTAATATGCATTTCTTTTATATACTTATATAAAAGTCTCACACCAAATTTATTATTTTTACAGTTTCTCTTCCTTTATCTATGATCATATATAAAGGTTTATTATTTGACTTTTAAAACTGAAGTAATAAATATTTGATATTTTGCTTAGATTTCTGGATAACACTGCATGATGAAGTAGATTTTGTATTTATTTTTTATTTTTTTAAAGTTCACATCTCACGGGCATTGCCCTATTCGAGGAAAGGAACTTTTCTAGGTAGTTTATACCTAGGATCCCCAAGTGGGATCGAACCGGCGCCCTCGAGCACGTGAGTCAATCACCCTACCGTTTGAGCCACGGTAGAACGGCAAGACGGTAGATGCTGTGGCAAAGTATTCCTCTGTTATGAACTGCCACTCTAAAGTATTCAAACCTTGAAATTAATGCCTTAATAATAAAGAGTTGGAACTTATTGTAAAACAATTGGAATAAGTGTAGATGTTTATGTGAGCTCAGACCTCAGTCTCTGATTCAAGTATGGTCTAACATGTAAAAGCATTTAAGGGGAGAGGAATTAAATTGGATATACATCATTTTCGTTTACTTGCAGTGTCTCATCTTTTCAAAGAAATTCCAATCAATTGCCATAATTGTTCAACAAGACTTACTCTTAAAATAATTTTATTGATTGACCTACTTTGGGTCATCAGAGAAGTACTACAACAAATTTGCTTTAAAAACTTTTTTATTTAATTTATAAAATATTCATGTTTTCACCTTTTATGAATGTTTACAGTTTCATTTTTCTTTTTTAATAATTAATTTATTTGAAGTAATAATATACAACTGTATGTCCAGTAGAAAAGGATTATTTACACATGAAATTGCACTTGTCAGTTCTTTGTGTGTTAAATTTATACATGTATGCAAATACATAATCTAGAAAAGAAAAATGGCGCGAAATAAAAAGCTTTTAAAATTTTTCAAGAACGTTACTTTTTAATGCAGTTGACCGTGGACTCTGTTAAATTTGGTCAGTCCCCCAAGCCCCTGACCCGATATATATATATATATATATATATATATATATATATATATATATATATATATATATATATATATATATATATATATATATATATATATATATATATATATATATATATATATATATATATATAATATATATATAATTAATATAAAATAATTAATAAAAAATAATAATAATATATAATATATAATATATATAATATATATATATATATATATATATATATATATATATATATATATATATATATATATATATATATATATATATATATATATATATATATATATATATATATATACACATCACCACCGCTCACTGGCAGAGCCCTATTCATGGAGGAGGTGTTAGATCAATAAGAGAATAAGAAAAACCCTACAAGTCCAACCTAACGCAAATTTCGTAGGTGAGCACAGACTTGGGCTTTAAAGTAATTGAGATTAAATTTAGAAGGAAACAGAAAATGCGAGAGAATTCCACAAAACAGAGGTGGCTGAAAAGAAGGAGGCATCACAGCGGACAAGCCTGGAGTTACCTATGTCCATGCACACAAAATTTAAATGCAAACTATGCATCCCTTGTGCTACGAGGCCGTCGTAGAAGGTGAAGGCATACGAGTGGACAGTTCCCTCGAGCATTTGCCGCTGCAGTAATACTTCTAGAAAAGAGACAAGGCACCAACGTCACATCGCAAAGATAAAGAGTCAAGTGAATTAGAAAGAGCGGAACAGATTATAGGTCTATCTAAAAGACGGGTGAAACTTGAGCCACCCCAGATATGAAAGCAGTACTCCTTGCAAGGGCGGATAAGGCCCTTGTATAATTAGAATAACTGCGAAGAAGTAAAAAATTCTCGCATCCTAAACAGAACTCTCAGCTTCTTTGAGTCAAGCCTAGCAACCATTGTGATATGAGGTTTCCAAGACATTTTTTGTTTATGTGAAAGCCAAGGATGTTTATACTGTCAATAGGAGAGACTGGAGAAGCATCTAAAGAAATGGAAAAATAAGGTGTCTTTGAGAGGGAGATTTCTAGAAGTTAAGTTTTTAAAGGGTTGAATTTCACAAGGTTGAGACGACCCTACTGGGAAATTCTATTCAGATCAGCAAGAATGGAATCGGAAAGATGAAGACGAGAAGCAACTCTAGATGCAAAGGAGGGAGAAGATTTGAAATCAGTAGAAGAATGAAGGGTCGAGTCATCGGCATATGAATGGACAGAGTTAGAAGAGCAACTGAGAAGATTATTAATGAAAAGTAGGAATAGAATAGGAGACAAAACAGAACCCTGAGGAACACCACAATTGACAGGAAAAGAAGTCACCCCATCATCAACAGTCGAAATGGAACAATTAGAAAAAAAGCAAGACAAAAGTAATCAGAGAGAAGGAAGGGAGCATGGAAAGCAGTGACGCATGCCATACCCGTTCAAATGCCTTAGAATATGTCAAATGCCACCACACAAGTCTCCCCATGGTGCCTAAGGGCAGAAGACCATAAATTTGCGAAATAGGAAAGTATATCACCAGTAGACCTCGAACAACGAAGGCCATAATGATTATCAGAAAGAAGAGAATGAGATTCCAGATGATCTAAGAAATGAGAGTTGAGAAGGGTTTCAAAGATCTTAGACAGAATACAAGTGAGATCTATAGGGCAATAGTTAGAAGGATCAGAGCGGCTACCTTTCTTCAGAATAAGTTAGACTAATGCGCTTCCAACACTGAGGGAAAGTACTAGTGTTGAGGCACATAGAGAAAAGTTGAACGATGGACGGAGCCAACTCATATTCACACTTCCTTAAAACTCGGGAAGGAATGCCATCCAGGCCGCATGCCTTTCTAACTTTAATAGATTTCAGAAGCCCATGCACCTGATCAAATGTAATCACAGGGAAAAGCATGGGATATTCTGGGAGGAGAAGTAGGAGGAGGATTGCCGAAGTTGTTGAGGGTTGAATTAGAGGAGAACAGGAAGCCGAAGAGATTATCCATATATATATATATATATATATATATATATATATATATATATATATATATATATATATATATATATATATATATATATATATATATATATATATATATATATATATATGCATTTCCGCCAATTTTATTACTGTTTTCCCTTTATAATAACAGATTTCCAATAAATTCTGATAATTTCTTAAAAATTCCTAAAAGGACTAATTTTCTAAAAAGTTCACGTCAGATATTCAAGTTGAAGGTTGAATTATTTTCGTTACATCCAAATAAACTCTAATTATCCAAATTGGCGATAACATTTTAAAAGCATTGCTGAAAATGCCAAAGTACCAAATAAAGTACCAAGAATGCAATTAATGTAATAATAAAAACTCTTCTTACTTACCAACAAAAAACAATTTATTTTAGAAATAAAAGCAGCGTCGGATTTTATTCCGCTATTACTTAACATTACCGTAGGAGTTTTACTATCCCTATAAAACACATCATTATACGAGAACAATTAATTAAACTTTATTACTCATTTTTATTTCAATCCTTCTAAAAATAATTACCTTTGACAAAAAATAAAAAAATAGAAAATAAAAGAGTACTGTTATTACCACGGGATAAAACCGGTTTCTTTCAAATAATTTAACCTGTATTTCTGAACGAATTTCAGATATGAAGAAACAAAGAACAAAGCCTAGTCTAAGCCATACTCTTGCCTTGGCTAAGCCATAGCCTTGCCTAGACTAAGCCATAGCCTTTTGTATGATAAGCCATAGCCTTGTCTATGATAAGCCAAAGCCTTGCTTAGGCTAAGCCAAAGCCTTGTTGACCAGGCTAAGCTTTTGAAGGAGTTAAAAAGTTGGCTAAATAATAAGGATTGTTCGTTCGTTGTTTTATTGATTTTGCAAGCAAATTTCTCTCTTAAATCCATTAAAACTCATAATTTATTTAAATAGTAACAAATAATTCTTAAGCAATTCAACAGAACAATATATATATATATATATATATATATATATATATATATATATATATATATATATATATATATATATATATATATATATATATATATATATATATATATATATATATATATATATATATATATATATATATATATATATATATATATATATATATATATATATATATATATATATATATATATATATATATATATATATATATATATATATATATATATATATATATATTCACCTTTTGCTTAAAAAGTTCAGAGTGTACATAAAATCCACTAAAGTTGTGGAAAAAGTAATTTAAACCAAATCAAAGGCTGACTTGTGTCGGCTGATGTAATGAATCTGAAATTATGTGTAAGTTAAAAGAAGTTAGGAAAATAAAGGAAAGAATAATAGTTCAGACTTTGCATCATGTAAAGTATATGATAGAATGAGCACTGCTGTTACGTATGGAGTCAGAGTTTTTTTTTTTTATTGATTTATTTTGCACCTCAACTGCATTGCTCTATTAGGGGAGGGAAACTTCCTAGGTAGTTTCTGCATTTGAGGTATCAAACTAACCTCCTAAAACGCGTGAGTCAATCACTCTATCGTTATGCCACGGTAGTTGAACATAGAAAGATGAAACTGTGTAGAAGAATCATTCAAACGAGTTCTCTTCAAAGAAAGTATAATATGAGAACGTTCAGAAAAGTATCAGCTGTAATAACGGTAGAGTAAAGAGAATGAAGCGTCAGTTCAATGTTTAGAAAGGTTTTGGAAGAGTGAGTGAGTGTTAGCTTTGATAAAATACGAAAAGTTCTAGTTCGTACCCTTTCCGGAAGAGATAAATGAATGAAATAGCAGTAGATATAGGGTGCATGTACAAGGAAGGAACACGTCCCTATGCAGATCAAGCAACTGTCGCAGTGCAAAGAGTTGAAATAGATCTCTATTAGAAGCTGTTTAGTAAGAGAGAGAGAGAGAGAGAGAGAGAGAGAGAGAGAGAGAGAGAGAGAGAGAGAGAGAGAGAGAGAGAGAGAGAGAGAGAGAGAGATTCTTAAAAAAATCATAATAAAATACTAAAAAAAAAAAAAAAAAAACAAAAAAGGGAAGGTATAAGCTATGATTCCGAAGATGGTGTAATTGCTTCGAAGAGTGAGTCAAATAGATAGAAAAAGCAACTGATGTTTTGAAACATTGAAAAAAAAAATTTTCATTGCCTATATTAGAGATACGAGAAAGATCAGAAGTCAGTTGTTCGAATGTGACACTTATGGTGTCTGCAATTTGTTGCTGGTTAGGTTTCTTTTCAAAATTTTCACCTGTCAATTGGTATTTTAGAGAGCCAGATCGGTGTTTTGAATTAAGATTAAAAGAATTAAAATGAATCCTAATCCTTCAGATTAGGAAAGATTCAAAAAATGTGGAAAGAATAGAGGTTGGAACTATAGGGTCATATGGTGATAGTTGAAGTGTTGAAAAGAGTTACGTTACCGTTTATTTTTTTTTTTATTTTTATTTTTTTTAATGTAGCAGGAAGGAAAGTAGATGCTGATAAGTAAAGACTAAACCCTTTATCAAGACACGATGAAATGTCAACATCAAAAGTTTTAGAATCTACAAGAGGTATATCGTCTCCATGCCGGAGAAAATTACCACTGATCTTAGAGGGACCCTTCTTGTTGAAGCGATAATTATATTTCCAGGTGAAGTCAAATGCACACGAAAAAAATGATGTCAAATTGCACCACCATAATAGGGAGTCGTTCCTGAAATATATAAAACAAGATACAGAAATACATGGTGATCAGAGGAACTAAGAGAAGGAGGAAAGTTATCATTATATTGTGAAATGGTGGAAAGCTAGAAATGAAAATAAAATTCTAGTATGTTGGATACTTTCCAAGATGATCAGAGCTACAAGTTGCAAGCTGCACAAACTGCATGCTCAAAGTCGTTTTGAATATAAAATTAGTAGGTGACATTACCAGTTGTATCATCAAAACCAAATGAATGACAGCGCCGGTGGTGAGCATTGAAATAAACCAGAAAAATTATTTTAGAGTGAGGAGAAGAAGAAATGCTGATTTTCAATTTGGACTTTAGTTGATCGAAGAAATTAGGATAGTCATTAGAGTATGGAGATGACTAAATCATCCTCATTAACTTTTGACAACAATACGAATTGTTAAAAATACTCTGACATAGTTTCAAGGTGTTTCTGCTTCACAATTTGTACAAATATTTTTAAAAAAATTCATTCCACAAACTACAACTAATAATATGAATTAAATCAAGAGCTGATATACTTTCTTCAAAGTAAATGAGTTATATATTTTTATTAAAACTCCATTCGAGACTGTAATGTACCTTGAGTAATATTATCTCATTCGAAGTGATGAGATAAGCGATAAAGTAATAAAGTTACGATAATTTCAGTTTTAAAAAGTGTATATAAGTATATTCATAAAGGCATCTTGATTTCTGAAAGAGGATAACGAAGGTATTTTCATATGATTTCTAGCATTAAAAGCGTCATTCTTTGGTGAAATAATTTTGAGGTAATGATGCAATTAATGTAATAATACAATTCATTGATGCAACTAAAAATCCTTTGTTAATGATGCGTAACAGTTGGCATTACAATATGTTCCGATAAATATTTAATACGTTAAATGGTGAATTCATCTATATTAATCATTAACTGTCTCGTAAATCTAGAATCTCCTAAATTTCGATGTTTTATGGCTTAAAATCTGTCTTCCTACTACTACAATTATCTTGTGCTTCTGCTACTGCTCCCCTAATGGAACAGATTTTCCAGTTTTTTTCAATATCTTACTACTACTCACGAGACTGTCACTTCTTCTCATCCAAATGCTGAGGTCCTCTATTTAGGGGATTTCAACGTACACCACACTGAGTGGTTGGGTTCCTCTCATACTGATACAGGTGGGAGGGAGGCCAATTCATTCAGCATTCTTAACGATCTGGAGCAGTTGATTAGGAACCCACACACATTCCAGATCGTCCTAACCAATTCTTGAATACACTTGATTTATGCTTCACCACTACTCCTAGTTATAAATACACCATTTTCCCTCCTATTGGTAACTCTGACCATAATCTTATAG
This sequence comes from Armadillidium nasatum, assembly GCA_009176605.1. Classification (NCBI taxonomy): domain Eukaryota; kingdom Metazoa; phylum Arthropoda; class Malacostraca; order Isopoda; family Armadillidiidae; genus Armadillidium; species Armadillidium nasatum. The sequence continues at coordinate 25,608 of SEYY01009120.1, forward strand.
CTCTTAGTTATAATGCTTTCTCTCCAACAGCTCCACCATGCCCTAAACGTACTTTCTGGCACTTTAATCGGGCTAATTGGGGGGCAATGCGCCGCTTCTTTGCTAACTATCATTGGAGTGAATCTTGCTTTGTCTCGGGGACGCTTCTGTCTCTGCTGAAAAGGTAGGGGCAGTAATCCTTGAAGGGATGGGCAGATTCATTCCATCTTCAACTAAATCTTTTTCTCCTCAAAATCCATGGTTCGATGGCAATTGTTCTCTTGCCCTTCGGGAGAGAGACAATGCTTATCGTGAATGGAAAAACTCTCCTTCTCCTATCACTCTTGCTAATTTTCATTCAGCCCGGAATCGTTGCAGGGATGTTCTTCGACGGACTAAGCGTACTTTCATTAAAAAGGAAGTGCGCTGACCTCCATGGCTTCTCCTATGATAAAAATTTCTGGCCTCTTGTCAAAAATATCTCTAACAACTTCTGTAAATCTGCCTTTCCTCCTTCTTATTCGCTCTGATGGTTCTGTAGCTAATACTCCTTCTGAAAAGGCTAATCTCTTCGGCCTCCTTTTTTCATCTAATTCCACCCTGCTCGATTCTGGCATCCCTCCTCCTACTCCTTCTCCTCTCAGGTGTCCCATGCCTCTACCTATAATTACTCATGATCGGGTGCATGGGATCCTGAAATCTATGAACGTCAGGAAGGCCAGTGGCCCGGATGGCATTCCCCCTCGTGTTCTGAGGGAGTGTGCTTCCGAGTTGGCCCTGTCCTCGTTCAGCTCTATCTCTATGCCTTAATACTAATACTTTTCCTCAATGCTGGAAGCGTGCATTGTTCAGCCGATCCCGAAAAAAGGTAGCCGTTCTGACCCTTCTAACTATCGACCTATAGCTCTCACTTGTGTTCTATCTAAAAATTTTTGAAACTCTCCTCAACTCTCATTTCCTGGATCATTTGGAGTCTCATTCTCTTCTCTCTGATCACCAGTATGGCTTTCGTCGCTCGAGGTCAACTGGTGACATACTTTCCTATCTTACTGATCTATGGTCTTCTGCCCTTAGGGACTTCGGGAGTCTTGTGTGGTGGCGCTTGACATATCCAAGGCTTTTGACCGGGTATGGCATGCGTCACTGCTCTCCAAGCTCCCTTCCTTTGGGTTTCCTCCTTCTCTTTGCTTACTCTTGTCTAGTTTTCTCTCAGATCGTTCCATTTCGGCAGTTGTAGATGGAGCGACCTCTTCCTCTTTTTCTGTCAACTGTGGTGTTCCTCAGGGTTCTGTTTTATCTCCAACCTTTATTCTTACTTTTCATTAACGATCTTCTCAACTGCACTTCTAACTCTGTTCACTCTTATGCTGATGACTCAACTCTACATTCTTCTACTCATTTCAAATCTGCTCCCTCTTTTGCTTCTAGAGTTGCTTCTCGTCTTCAACTTTCCGATTCTATTCTTGCCGATCTGGATGGGATTTCCCGGTGGGGTCATAGCAACCTTGTGAAATTCAACTCTTTAAAAACTCAACTTCTTTACATCTCCCTCTCAAAAACACCTCCTAACTTTCCTATCCTCTTCGATGGCTCTCCCGTCTCACCTGTAAATAACATTAACATTCTTGGTCTAAACATAAACAACAAACTGTCTTGGAAACCACATATCACAATGGTTGCTAAAGCGGCCTCTAAGAAGCTGGGAGTTCTGTTCAGGTTGCGAGAATTTTTTTCTTCTGAGCAGTTACTCCAAATATATAAGGGTCTTATTCGCCCTTGTATGGAGTACTGTTCTCACATTTGGGGGGCTCCGGCTCCTCCTCTCTTCTGGATAGGGTTGAGTCAAAAGCTAAAAGATTAATAAACTGTCCCCTACTTTCAAACTCTCTTGACCCTCTGTCTCTGCGACGTGACGTTGGCGCGCTATCTCTTTTCTACAGGTACTACAATGGCAGGTGCTCGAGGGAATTGGCCTCTCGCATTCCTCCACCGTTGCGTCGTCCTCGTTGCACAAGGGGTGCCCTGCTTTCGCACCAATTTTGTGTGGACGTAGGAAACCCAGGCTAGCCCGTTGTGGTACCTCCTTCTTTCCAGCCACCTCTATTCTGTGGAACTCTCTACCATCATCTCTATTTTTCAACTGTATTTAATCTTCCACTCTTCAAGGCTTCCGTCTGCGCCCACCTGAGGGCTGTGCGTTAGCCCCCTCCTTGAAAAGGGCTATTCGAAAGAAATAATAGCTCTTTAGAAGATTCTTGTCATTGTTAGCAACGAAGAAAAGATACCTATACCTAATTTTCACTGTTCTAATTAATTTAACATTTCCTTGTGAGGTAAAAGTAGGGATTACGGAAGGCAAAGTCTTTTTCTACTCTTTCTCAATGTTCTTCGAATTACAACCGAAGAATTATCATGTCCAATAATTATTTTATTTCATTTGTCTGAATAATCTTGATGCTTGAAGTAATATCTCAAATGAGAGTAGCTTTCCTATTTTGAAATCTGACCTTGTCATAGAATGCGAGAATGGATTAAAAGTGGATTGATGACGAAGCACAACAAAGCTGTATGAAACTGTCTTTAACGTTTATTTCTTCCGTTACATCTCTGAAAGAATCCAACTCGGGTGCAAGACTCAATAATAATTAAATATCAATGACAGTGTAGGAAAATATTCGAAAGAAATAATAGCTGATATAACTGTACGTTTACAGTGAAAAGCTTTCGGAAAATCTTATGACCTATGGTTCTGACGATATCCACAAAGGTTTACAAGTAGGTAACCAAGGACAAATTTATATAATTATACCACTATAATAGTTTTGATTAACACGTTGCCAGTTTGACAGCTAACATAATTTTAATGGGTAAAATTTCCACCGATAAACTTGAAAGTGGAATTCAGAAAGGTAGAAACGACAAATCACTACTGTGATCAGTACTTGCTACCTGTGATAATCGGATACTTGTTAGGCTCGATTTTACACTGGGCGAGTTAACAATCCAGCAAGTAGAGAGTTTACTAGCAGCGAGTAAACTCGCTCACAAGACTACCAAGAGGTACAAACAATGAAAACATAGAATAAATACTGTGAAACAAGATGTCTAAATGTTTGTACATATTTTGGGACACATTTTTCGTTTTAATATTTAAATATTCGGTATTTTTAATGTTTCATAGCAAAGAATATTTTTCATATATTTCCAAAAATTTAATAATATCATCGCTATTCCACTTTGACATTTAATTTAAAATTCTTAATAGGCTTACCAAAGAGGTGAAAACACTCGAAATATATATATATATATATATATATATATATATATATATATATATATATATATATATATATATATATATATATATATATATATATATATATATATATATATATATATATATATATATATATATATATATATATATATATATATACGGTGGTCCAAAAAAAAAACATGCATTTTAAAATTATCAATAACTCGATAATTATCCAACGTAGATAGTTCAAAATTAGACAAGAACATAATTGATGGTTTATTTATATTTGAGAAAATTTTAAAAATTCTACCTTTATATGTTGATTTTTGATGATTTTTTTTCAAGCTATATAAAAAGCTTAATTTCCATTGTTTTCTTTCAGAAATTTATATCCTTGAGATAATGACTTTTACCGAAGAAGATAAAATTCTTTTTAAACATTATCGAATGGAGAAGAATTATGGCGGAATGAAATTATTACATGAATTCCCTCACAAAGGGTGACTTTAGGGGGTTTAGACACTCTGCTAAAGAAAATTTATGAAACTGCAAGCATTAAACGAAAAGCAGGAAGTCGGAGTGAATCACCTCGATTATAAGCTCTGCACATTCTCAGGGACCCCTCCCACGGAAACAGTAATCACTCCATGGGAAATCAGAAAGGTACAACTGCAAACCATCACACCATTCATTATATATATGTCAGAAATGCTTCCTCGCAGAAGGTGGGGAACGTTGAAATTATCTAAAATGATAATTTCGGAGAAAGGAGAAGGAGAAAGAATGTGCTCTATTTAGGAGCTTAAATAGTCGAAGAAATTTTTTATAGTCAGTAGAATTATCAGATTAATAGATAGAACAAACAAATTTAGTTGTAGAATTGCAAGAAAGCTTAAGCCTTAAAGTAGAGAATTCAGTGGACTCCAAATTAGAGACACGAGAACAAACAACATCGTTGCTCACATATGCGCAACATCTGCCTTTGGTTGAAAATTGAGGAAAGAGACAGTAGGAGGTAACAGAATGCTGTCAGCGCACCCGATCACCTGAGTTTCGGTCAAGAACTAGATATGAAGTTTAGAAGAAGTGAGGTGTGTTCGACAAGGAGAAAATTAGAAAAAAAGACCGTGTACTGGGACAATCCGGACGAAAATT
>SEYY01009120.1:35000-40000 GCA_009176605.1 Armadillidium nasatum
ATTTCCCATTTTTTTGTATTTTAAAAAGTTTTCTCAAATATATATATATATATATATATATATATATATATATATATATATATATATATATATATATATATATATATATATATATATATATATATATATATATATATATATATATATATATATATATAACCTAAACACCTTGAAAATTTTGAGTCACGTGATTGGGTGGAACTAACTGTAAATCTAACTAATTTTCCATGTATGTGAAATGGATTCCGGCAAGGGACTTTACTGATGTATGATACAGAATTTCTTTGAGTAAACCCGTTAAAAGAAAACTTAAATATTTTTCAATCAAGAAGATTGCATTACTGATCTAGTTTAGATTGGTATTTCAAAACACTTTTTTTAAAAAAAAAATATTTAGGTTCATACGAAACAATGTTGTATGGGACACCAACTAGGTTTGGTTCCTTTGTGTATTACATTTTTTTATTTATAGTAAATTGCTGAAATTCCAATATTTTCGATTGAAGAAGACGTTTGCAAAACCTTTAAACATTAAAAGAAAATTTAATAAGGGAAATATCATGTATTGCTAATAATTTGGAAGCTTGAAATATTACTCGAACGTTCAGACATCTTGAACAGAAAATAAACTTAAATAGGCTTAGGCTATATGCGTTACGAAGACAGGAATGAACATGAGCGCACTTGATGCTGCTACAAATTAGCCGCGTGTCAATTCTTTGTAAGAAATTGTGTCTGACAACAAGTCTATTAATGATTCCCTGTCACAGTTTATATATATATATATATATATATATATATATATATATATATATATATATATATATATATATATATATATATATATATATATATATATATATATATATATATATATATATATATATATATATATATATATATATATATATATATATATATATATATATATATATATATATATATATATGAAGAAAAAAAATCCATAAAAACCATGTAAAATAGCATGAAGGATTGATTCAATCAAAAACCATCCTTAGATGAAAATGTGTCTATATCATCCTCCTATCTTTTCTGAAAAAAAAAAAATTGTCAAGCAAATTTTGAACTGGGGTCATTTAAAGGGATTGGTTTTTCAAACAAAATTTCTCACCCCATCTTGAAATGACACCAGTTCAAAATTTGCTCAAAAAGTTAGGAGGATGATATCGACACATTTTCATCTAAGAGTTGTTTTTGATTCAAACAATCTTTCATGGTATTTTCATGGTTTTCACAAATTCTTTTCCAAATTTTCTGAAAAAAAATCCCTAAAAATCCTGAAAGCACCATGAAGGAGTGCTTCAATCAAAAACAACCTTCAGATGAAAATGTATTTACATCTTTCTCCTAAGTTTTCTGAAAAAATGGAAAAAAATTGTTGAACAAATTTTGAATTTTGGTTATTTGAAGATGAGGTGAGAAATTTTTCAAAAAATTTCAAAACATGAAAAAACCGTGAATGAATGAACGGGTCAAAAACAACCCTTAGAAGAAAATGTTTCTACCATTCAACTACCATTCCTGAAAAAATGTAAAAAAAAGTTATTGAGCAAATTTTGAGCTGGGGCCATATGGAAGTTTTGGTAGATTATCTCCCAAACCATACCCCCTACAGAAATTTTACATGAATGCAAAAATCTGTATCTTCCCAATTATACTTATATACCAAGTTTGATCTTTCTGTTGTGAAAATTAAAAATTTTGTTTCAAAAAACAATAGTCTGAAAAAATGGGACCAAAAATGTCCGCTCTCCCTTAGCCAATACTAAGAGTTTCCACATACCTATCTAATACATTGTGAACGTTTCACACAGTATCTCGGTCCGTCTTCAGCACAAACTAAATTTTACAAATTTCTATTTTAAAATGCAATCAAAATATAAATTCATTAACTATATATAAGATATTTAAAATAATGATAATTGCAATAAAATAATAAAAAAATAAAGTAATAATATTAATATTGAAATACCATAAATAAAAATAAAAAGGCTGGACTGTTTCGGAAAAAGAACTTCATTATTAAGTGAAAAGGACAATAGAAGAAGCTTGATCATTTAAAGATGGGCGGTGAGTTTTTATATGTAAAACTTTGTGGTAGATTGCTGAATGCTTCCACATTTCAACCCTAAAGATTTTTATTCTCTTTTGTTCCTTTTTTTATCTATTTTTACATAATTCTATGGAACAAGTTAACTACAATAGACTTTTTTGAATGCTTATATTTATAGATCCTAGATATCTTATATTTATTTTTTGCTTTTTTAATTAATGAAATTTGTGATTAAGAAGGGTTGTTGCGTCACAGTCTTACGCGTACAGCTTGCAATAAATAAATAAATAAATAAATAAATAAATAAATAAAAACTAATAATTAAATTTAACAAAATATTTCTATTGAAATTTTAAAATTAATAAATTTTATATACCTCACCATTTTAAAATACCTTTAGGATTTAAAGCCAGAATTCAAAAGTAAAACAGTTTTAGCGGGTTTCAATAATTTTGCAAAAAAATGCTTAAATTGATATTAATTTTAATTCATTTTCTTTTTTTAAGTTCTGTTATGATATTATGAATTTAAAAATACGAAGACAGTGACTTTATTTAAAAAAAAAAAAAACCTGCTAGTATTTATAGATGTAAACTTATTCAAAAAAGTTTATTGCAGTTAACTTGTTCCATAGAATTAATATAATACTGTAGAGGTGAATAAAAAAATAAAAAGGAACCAAAGAGAATAAAAAGTTTTAGAGTTGAAATGCATCACAAAATTGTTTTATTTTTTTTTTTTTTTTTTTTTTTTTTTTTTTTTTTTTTTTTAATAATGATTTAATCGGACCAATTGACTTACATTTAATATTCTACTCTAACTGTCTCTATTTACTTATTTTCTAATTATAGAAATTAAGGTTTCATTTTTCTTCAAAATTTAAGTGCTGGGAGTTCTAACGATAAAAATAATTCTCTTTTATATCAATATTTATCTTATTAATATAATGATAAAAATTAAATAATATGACAGAACCATAAAATATCTTTAAAAATAATAAAATAGTTAACTAGTTCTCTTTAAAATTTAAAATTTAAATACAGTGAATTGGTTCTATCAATCTCATTTCTTCATTATTATATACAAAAAATTTTAAATGTACTTTTTTAAAAAAAATTATAATTTAAATATCTTACTTAAGTAAGCTAATTAACTAATTATATTTACATATTTACTTATTAATTATTACTTAGGAGAATAAGCTTACTAATAAAAAGATTTGTAACTAAAAATATCAATAAAATCAAAATTTCATGATTTTTAAAAAAAAAAAAAAAAAAAAAAAAAAAAAAAAAAAAAAAAAAAAAAAAAAAAAAAAAAAAAAAAAAAAAAAAAAAAAACAAAAAAAATCCCCCAACCCTGGTCAGGAGCGTAACTAGGGAGGGGGGGCAGGTGGTACTTCTTGCCACGGAAGCCGGGCAGGAGGGGCGGCAAAAAGAGGCTGGAATTTTTTTTTTTTTAAATGAAAACTATTAAATGTTGAAATAAATTAAAAAAAAAAAAAAAAAAAAAAAAAAAAAAAAAAAAAAAAAAAAAATATATATATTATATATATATATATTATATATATATATATATATATTATATATATTATATATATATATATATATATATATATATATATATATATATATATATATATATAATTTAATTTGCTATTGGGGACTCGAACCCTGACCTTTCAGATGGTAAGCAAACGCGCTATCCACCACTCCATGAAGGTACAAACGGAAATCATATTTGAGAAAGCTCATGATCACATGTCATGATGACAATCTCAAAGGACCTCCCTGATCTCGCTCGGATGTGGGGTAGCGGGTCTGAAAGGTCGGGTTCGAGTCCACAATAGTAGATTAGAAATTGTAAAATTTTATTCCACGATGTTTTTCATGTTATGATCCTTAACTATCGTGCTATCGTCTAACTAAGGAAAACTTAAATAAATACATAAATCAAAACAGTCTTTTCTCTTATAGTACAATAAACTGAATGTACCCGAAATTAATTATACTTTCTTTTAAAAAAATAAATCAGATAAAGATTTCACACTACGTTAAAATAATTAAACATACTAAACGGAATTTACTTTTTATAGAAATCCTGAAGGCTTAACAAAACAGTATTTTGACTGTTTGTCCTATTTTTAAAGAAACGCAAACCAAACTAAGATATATTAACCTAAAGAAAAGTTTAATTAAATTCAACAAAAGTCTAAACTTACTCACCGAAAAATAAAGAGCTTCAAAAGCCAAATTTAAACAATAACTTTCTTGATTTCCTAAAAGTTCGTCTAGGAATTTTCACCTTATGAACGTTAAAGGCCATATTTAAATTAGTGGGTATTTAATAAACAAGGGGTCCTTTCAAACAAAATAATTGCCATTCAAATACCAGGGCAATAAATCTTAACTCAAGCCACAAATTAGAACCTTATAAACGTTAATGTCAGTTTGTAAAGTCAAATTTTAAACCCAATAGAATGCCTAACAGGTCTACTCTTTATCAAATAATTGATAAATAATCTTAACTCAAGCCACAAATTACAACCTTGTAAACGTTAATGTCAGTTTGTAAAGTCAAATTTTAAACCCATTAGAATGCCTAACAGGTCTACTCTTTATCAAATAATTGAAATCAAACTAGGTAAATTTATAATAGAGCAGACTGTCTAAAAGTCAAGTTCCAAATAGTTACAAGAGGTTAAATTTAATATCCTAATATCCCAAATAAACAATTAATGTATAAAGAAAGGCTATTAATTAGATAATACTTTACGTTCTGGAAGATTTTCAGCGATGTGGGGGATATAATTTTTATAACGCACTGTTACATTTTTAATCTAGTTACCAACGTGGTTAGAGCAAAAGTGACTTACCATGTTAAAAAGTAGCAAAAACAAGTTTGAAGTTGCCATTCAAATAAGGGT
>SEYY01009120.1:45000-60000 GCA_009176605.1 Armadillidium nasatum
TAAAATATTTAGTTTCTAAGTTTGTTGATGGCACTAAGCTGGGGTATCCTATTAAAAATACTGAAGGATGCATGACAGTTCAACATGATTTAGATAAACTTTTGGCTTGGCTGAAAAGTGGCAAATGAATTTTAATGATAAAAAATGTCAGGTTCTTCATGTTGGCTATTCTAATAAGAATTTCAGTTATGAAATATATGGGGGATGACTTGAGTCTGAATAAAGGAAAAGATTTGGGTATGACTATTAGCAGTAGTTGTCAGAATAGTGCTTAGAAGCTAAAAATAGAGCTAACAGAATGCTAGGAATTATAAATAGAAATGTTAATTATAAAAGTAAGGTGATGATCTATAGGCTCTATAATTAGACCATTGATTTCGTACTGTGCAAAGGTTTGAGCTCCTCATCTTAGAAAAGTCATCACTATGCTGGAGGCAGGTTAGAGCAGAGCAACAAGAATGATTTTGGATTTGAAAATAGAGTTACAGAGATAGGCTAAAGGAATTAGAGATGCCTTCTGTCAAAAGAAGGTATTTTAGAGTAGGTTTTTAAAATGTCATCTGTTGACAATATAAGTGTGGGTAATTTTTTTTCATTAGAACACAATGGACTCTGATAAAGTAGAAAGCTTGCCATCTGGATGTGAGAAGTATTTTTTCAGCATCAGAGTGGCTAACTTTTAGAATGATTTACCACAGGAATGTTTTTGATAAACTCTTTTAACCTTTAAGAAAAAGTTGGATCAATATACAGATGATCAAGGTATAGTATGGTTGACTCAGCTTTTTTGTCTGTATATATTGGTATCTTTGGGAAAGGCCTCAATCAAAATGATGTTGTGAGTCATGGTGAAAAATGATTCTGGTGTAAATTTGAAAGGGCTTTCACATTCACACCATAATCAAAATCCTTATTAAAGTTGCCATTGTGAAGTACCTTTGACTTTTGCTATTGAGATCCATTTGCCACTTAACAGTCCATCCAAGAAATTTATATATTACATTGAACTTTCATTTAAGATTCTCAATAGAAATAGCCAATATAGTAACATCAGCAAACTTAGAAACTCTATTGTTTATTTTCTCATCCAAATTACTTACATAAAGTGGACAGAGCATGAAACCCTTGGGAAAATCAACTTTACCAGCTCACCTGATGATATATGACTATTAAGTAGTACATGCTGCTTTAAGACTTTTTAATCTAAGTGGAAATCATTTCACTTATATCTTGCTTTGACATTTGTTTCATTATCTTATGGTAATTATTTTTAGGTAGACTGTTGTTAATCACAAGAAGTTTTTCCCTTTTTATAATGGAGTTTGTAGAACATGTTAAAAACACAATAAATGGTAATAAGAACTGTTACAAAGATGTTGCCAACAGTATATTACAAAATCTACCAGAGGGTAAGTAATGTAAGTATTGTTGTTATAGTAAATAAGCATGAAAAACATTCGTGAGTGAATAATTTTTTAAATTGATTAGGTATTGGGATACTAGAAGTTATATTTCTACACATGCAAAATTAGCCAGTGAATTAAGTCCCATGTGGTTTCTCTTTTTCATCCATTTCATCCCTCCCCCCCCTCCTCTCTCTCTCTCTCTCTCTCTCTCTCTCTCTCTCTCTCTCTCTCTCTCTCTCTCTCTCTCTCTCTCTCTCTCTCTCTCTCTCTCTCTCTCTCTCTCTCTCTCTCTCTCTCTCTCTCTCTCTCTCTCTCTCTCTCTCTCTCTCTCTCTCTCTCTCTCTCTCTCTCTCTCTCTCTCTCTCTCTCTCTCTCTCTCTCTCTCTCTCTCTCTCTCTCTCTCTCTCTCTCTCTCTCTCTCTCTCTCTCTCTCTCTCTCTCTCTCTCTCTCTCTCTCTCTCTCTCTCTCTCTCTCTCTCTCTCTCTCTCTCTCTCTCTCTCTCTCTCTCTGCTCTCTCTCTCTCTCTCTCTTTTACGACAGACAAGTTCTTTAGAGCACCCTAAGGATGGACATAGTATGTATGAAGTATGTTGCAAATGTACTTAGTGTGCACCATACTATGATCAATCAGGTGGATAACTGGTTTCATTTATTTTGTTTTTTCCAACCCAATTTAAAGATTGCCCCTAAAAATTCATTTTTTATCAACAATATAAGCAAAACCTTAAATTTAAAAAATAAATTAATCTACCTTAAAAATAAAAGAATTGTTAATGAGCTAAATTACTGTGCACTATTCATTCTCTCTACACTGACACAGTGTCACACTCTAGGTATGGATTGATTGAGGCCTTGGCAAACCCCAACTACAGCCCCAGCTAAAATCAGGGGAAATCGGGGTTTGCCTGCCAGGTTAAAAAGGCAAATTATACGTATTAATGGCTGATTAAATCAAACAAAATTTTAAGATTTAAGAAAATTAAGATTTTTTTCTTGTTTGTTAATATTTTCTTTTTCTTCTGACTGCTCCTTTTCTGCTAGTGAATGATGACCCGATACAGATTTGGTTGAAAAATTTCTACTTGAGACACTTGGAGATCCTCTTTTAATTTCGTAACTGCAGATATTGCATTTAGCTATTTCGAGCCAATCCTGAAACACTGTAAAGTACTTTTAGCCATAGTGACTGAAAGAATTAATAATTTTGAAACAATGTAGCTAAATAATACAAGTTTGATACATTTTTTCAAATTTTACCTTAGGGTCTTACCTAGGTAAACCTGTTGAATCATTATTGTGAATCAGAAAAAAAAAAATTTTCAAAATTTTTTGTACTTTTTTAAAATTTTTATACAAAATCTGTAATTTTCTGAATTTTTTTTGTTGGAGAAAATGCATATAATTATTAATTTAAGTGAATGTTGGCTATTGTACTCCTTCCTTATAATTAAATAAACCTCAGTTAAATTTGTATCTAATTTTCTTAACCTAAAATTTCAGTTCTTTTGAGCTCTTTACAAATTTTAGGCAACCCTGGCCCCAGCAAATTTCCAGCCCCGGTTGGTCCCTAACCGTAGGCATTATGAACCAGTCAGGAAGAAGGTTATGACTGCAAGTAGGGACTGACCGGGGCTGGAATTTTGCTGGGGACAGGGCTGGGGCTCTGGCTGTGGTTGCATAAAATTTCTAAAGAGGTCAAAAGCACTGAAATTTTAGGTTAAGAAAATTAGATTAAATTACAAGGAAGGAGTAGAATAGTCAACATTCACTTAAATTAATGATTATATGCATTTTTCAGAAAATTACAAATTTTGTTTAATAAAAGTTTGAAAAAAACTACAAAAATTTGAATTTTTTTTCTAATTCACAATACTTATTCAACAGGTTTACTTAGGAAAGACACTAAGTTAAAGTTTGAAAAAATGTAAGATATAAAATTATCATTATAACCTGTATTTTTACATATCATTGTTATTTAATTACTGTATATCAAATTTGTATCAGTTAGCTATATTATATCAAAACAATTTTGTTTATACTTTCAGTCACTATGGCTAAAAGATCAGCTTCAGCAGTATGGGAGTACTTTACAATGTTTCAGGATAGGCTCGAAAAAGCTAATGTAACATCTGCAGCCAGGAAATTAGAAAAGGACATCCGGGTGCCACAAGTAAAAAAATTTCAACCAAATCTTTATGTGGCATCTAAAATCAAAACACAAGATGAACATTCACTGACAGAAAAGGAGCAATCAAAAGAAACAGAAAAGAGAAAGAAAATACTGAAAAAAAAAATTTCAACCAAATCTTTATGGGGCATCTAAAATCAAAACACAAAGATGAACATTTGCTAACAGGAAAGGACTAGTCAAAAGAAAAATAAAATATTGATAAAACAAGATGAAAAATCTTAATTTTCTTGTATTTTGTTTGATTTAATCCACCATTAAAAAGTATAATTTGTCATTTTAACCCCGGCTGGTAAACCCCAGTATTCTCTGATTACAAATTGGGGCTAGGACCAGGATCCCGGTCGGTCCATAACTGCAAGGCATGAGTGATACCTGAGGATGAGGGTATTGTGAAATAGTGGGTTTGCCAGTACTGAGCTTCAGAATGACCTTGCAACCTCAAGGAATGTGCAGATTTAGCTGTCAGACAACACTCCAATGAAGCTGGACTGACAAGTAGAATGCTTGGTATCAATGTGCATAAAGTACAATGAGTATGATTCACAAGGTATCATACACATTGGTATGTAAAATGACTGAAAGCGTGTGTTGTTCAAATATGAAACCACCAGCGTATGCCTGAGATATACAGATGATAGGTTACAGATTCTGGCATAGACCTTGTGAATGTAACAATGCAAGCAACATTGAACCAAAGGAGCCATTCTTAGGCTAGCCCAAAATGTTATGGTATAGTATTTGCTTTGGCTTCCATGCCACTCTTATCTCTGTTTACCTGAAGTCATTGAATGAACCATAATACCTGGAATACGTACTACAAAACTGTGTTATGTGCTTAACCCATTTATCAGAAACCACTTTCACCTAATGTATGTTAATGGTCAGCCACACATATCAAGGATGGTTACAGACTACCTATGCATAATTGATTCACAGCTGCTGGAGTGACTCTGGCGAAGCCCAAACTTCAACCACATATAGACCCTTTGAGACTGCCTCAAGTAGCTTTTTAACAATGTGTCTGCACCTCTTTGATCCACGAGTTCGAACGTGCCTTGATTGCTCTGACACTATAGTTGGGACATTGTCCCAGTTGTACTTTCTAAGTAGCAATGTGAATATACATACTATCACGAAATAAACGTATATTGGTTGTGTGTCACCCATGTGTTTATCACCCTCATTCATCCCCTTCCAAAGATATGGGACCCATATAGTGCTTATTACACAAACCTTGGTGACATGGAAACACATGATTCATATATTTCATATGTGGTACATTAATTTTGAACAGGAGTATATATATATATATATATATATATATATATATATATATATATATATATATATTATATATATATATATATATATATATATATATATATATATATATATATATATATATATATATATAGGAACCGACCGGGGCTGGAATTTGGCCGGGGCCGGGGCCGGGCCGGGGTCACCCAAATTTGGCCGGGGCCGGGGCCGGGGTTATGGCCGGGGTTTCCTAAAATTTGTAAAGAGGTCAAAAGCACTGAAATTTAGGTTAAGAAAATTAGATATAAGGTTTATTTAATTGTAAGGAAGGAGTAGAATAGCCAACATTCACTTAAATTAATGATTATATGCATTTTCTCTAAAAAAAAATCAGAAAATTACAGTTTTGTATAGTTAAAGTTTAAAAAAAGTACAAAAATTAAAAAAAAAATATTCTAATTCATAATAGTGATTTAACAGTTTACCTAGTAAGACCCTAAAGGTAAAGTTTGAAAAAATGTAAGATATAAAAATTATCAATTTAACCTGTATTTATACATATCATTGTTATTTTATTGCTATGTATCAAACTTGTATCATTTAGCTGCATTATTTAAAAATTATTATTTTGTTTATACTTTCAGTCAATATGGCTAAAAGATCAGCTTCTGCAGTATTTGAATACTTTACAATGTTTCAGGATAGGCTCGAAATAGCTAAATGTAACATCTGCAGTCAGAAAATTAGAAGAGAACCTCCGGGTGCTACAAGTAAAAAAATTTTCAACCAAATCTTTTGGAGTATCTAAAATCAAAACACAAAGATGAACATTCACTAGCAGAAAAGGAGCGGTCAAAAGAAAAGAAAGAAAAAAATCTTAATTTTCTTATATTTTGTTTGAAATTTTTTTTTATTATTTGACTGATTGAGCTGAAATTTTCAAAGTATGTGAATTTTTTCACGAAGTTCTGAGTTGATTTCGAGCATTTTTTTGAGTCTATAACGGTTTGAAACTTATTTGGACCCAAAGTTGAAAAAAATGAATAACTGGGTCAAACCACTGGTCCACATGAGCTGAAAATTTAACTGAATACCTTTGCCTCAATTTCTTGCATTGGTGGGAATAGATTTTTAATATCACGTCTAGAAATTTTTTTTTGCAAAAATCGTACCCTTCTGGAGGAAAAAATTATTTAAAAAAAAAAATGCTACCTACTATTTTTTTTTATTTGTGAATATTGTTTAGAAGAGGAACAGGGCAACAATATTTTATTTAGTGCATTTTTAAATGCCCTTTGTTTGAAGCGAGATATAGCCTCAAACTTTGGGAATTTTTGAAATTTGGCCAAAAATGGACCTTTTTGAAGGCTATATCTCAAAACCAACGAATCTCATCGAATAAAGTACATAGAGGAATTTGTAGCCCTACCCCTCCTCTATACACACCAAAAATAGGAAATGTTATAGTTGTATTTTTAAAAAAAAGATTTTGTCTGAAAAGGTGGATTTTTTTAGTTCAAAAAATTTTTTTTTCTATAGTTGGTCAGTTTTTGGCTTATAACATTTTTTCTATAACTCTGGAAACAAAAGTCTATTAGAGGCTTTTGTAGCCCATTTAATTTTGAATAAATAGTCCAACTTTCAGCTCATTATAAAAAGTGGTTTGGCACCACCATTCTATTGAAAAAGGGTAAAATTTCCACAAAAAAATTTTTTTTAACCGTAATAGACTCGGAAAAACGCTAGAAATGGACTTTTCTTACCGGTAAAAAATCTATATACACTGAAAGTTTCAGCAGAATCGGCTGAAAATAAAAAAACAAATTTTTTTTTTTATAATTTGCCATTTTAACCCCGGCCGGCAACCCCGGTTTTCCCTGATTTTTAGCCGGGGCCGGGGCCGGGGTCAGTAAAAATGGCCGGGTTGGCCGGGCCGGTCGGTTCATATATATATATATATATATATATATATATTATATATATATATATATATATATATATATATATATATATATATATATATATATATATATATATATATAAAATTGTAAAAAAGTTATAAAAAAAAGTGAGTCAAGATGAGCAATCAATTCCTGACCAATTCCCAACTCTTCAAAAAAAATTCTTGACTCCTCACTCAATTTCCAACTCTTCTTGACTCCCACCCCTGTTATATATATATATATATATATATATATATATATATATATATATATATATATATATATATATATATATATATATATATATATATATATATATATATATATATATATATATATATATATATATATATATATATATATATATATATTTTTTTTTTTTTTTATTTGAACAAAGGGACCCGATTATTAATAAAATTTTGACTTTGAGACGTGTGATTTCAGAGATAACATAATTCCAAAATTGCAAAAAATATCAAAATTTTACATTTACAACTATGGGCTTATTTCTTGCCTTTGAACATATTATGTGAATAATTTTGATGTAAATTGAAATAAATAGATAAATTAATGATAACTTAATGATGACAAGTGTGAACAATTAAAGTTATGTCAGTAGTTGTGTCATTAATTACAGAAAGGGTAAAGAGAATTCAAACATTCTTGAAAGTTTGAATATAAAGTTAAAAACTTTTTTTTAACTGATGATGGAACCTATTTGGCATTGACAGAGAAGGAAGAAGTTGTCCCATCAACTGTAATCTATATTTAATGATTTAAAAGTAAGCTAGACATAAATATGAAAAGAGAAAGAGAAAGCACAAAGGAGGGGAGCTTGGAGAGCAGTGTCACATGCCTTTAAAGTTTCAAGCAGCATCAAATAAGACGCAAAATAGTTCTTAAGAGCAGATTACCATAAATCATTGAGATGAGATAGTTTATCTGCAATAGACCTTGAGAGCTGAAAGCTATACTCTATGATTGGAAAGAAGGAAATGGGGTACAAGATGATTCAAGAAATGAGAGTTGAGAATGGTTGCAAAGATCTTGACTGAATACCAGTGAGAGCTATAGGGCGATTGGTAGAAGGATCAAAACTGCTTCTTGTCTTTGGAATAGGTTAGACATGTGCACATTTCCAACTCTGAAGTAATATGCTCGTTTTAATGCAGAGTATAATTGAACTTTTGATTGCATCAACTCATAAGCACACTCCCTCACATCTCATATCTCATCTATTTGTAAATTTCAAGAGCCAACACACCCAGAAAATATTATTACAGGAAAGGAATGCGGTCATTTGAGAGGAGAAGTAGGAGGAAAAGGACTGCCAAAGTCGTTCAGGGTTGAGCTATAGGAAAATGGGAGTCCATTAAGATTTTCCTTTTAAAAAAAAACATTGGGGAGTTAGCAACAGAACCACCAGAGAAAATAAGAGGATTAAAGTCAGATTTCTAGAATTTATTAAAGATGTTTTTGACTGTAGACCAAAAAGATTTGTCAGTAAGGAAACCTAGTTGAATAAAAATTAGCAAGAGTGAAAAGAGAATAAGAATTTTTCTATTCCCAATTTGCAGAGTTGTATTTAGCCTGAATAGTGTGAAAATAAGCATGAATGATCCAACCACAGATTTTGAGTTGAAAATGATTTAGATGAAGAAAGAATAACCTGCTCACCTTTTCTGTGATTACATATCTTCACTTAATATATTATTAAGTCTGTAATGTAATTCATTCTTGTTGCCTTTCCATCAAGTTCTCTGTTTAATAATAATAATAATAATAATATTATTTATCATTGTGACATTCATTTAAGTTCTCTTTTACATTTTGGCATAGGGATATTTCTTTAATGTTGCAATGTCAGTATTAGTTTTTTTAATATATATATATATATATATATATATATATATATATATATATATATATATATATATATATATATATATATATATATATATATATATATATATATATATATATATATATATATATATATATATATATATATATATATATATATATATATATATATATATATATATATATATATATATATCTATATATATGCACGTCTACTTGTTTTCCAGCATATGAAAAGTTTGAAGATTTTTGCTCTCATTAGATGTAATAATTCTCAGTTGTTGATAGTATCATTAATTTTTAATTAGGTGCTGAAAAAATTAGCAGTCTAGAAGAAATTAGTCAGTGTTTAGAAAGGTCAGCTAGAAATAAACAATTTATTGAAAATTCTTCCCAAGCTCTTCGAGGGATTCTTTGTGAAACAAATAATAATAATGACGAAGATATACCGGATATTGAGACTGCAAGACAGGTATTATTATTATTATTATTATTATTATTATTATTATTATTATTATTATTATTATTATTATTATTATTATTATTATTATTATTATTATTATTATTATTATATTATATTATATTATTATATATATATATATATATATATATATATATATATATATATATATATATATATATATATATATATATATATATATATATATATATATATATATATATATATATATATATATATATATATATATATATATATATATATATATATATATATATATATATATATATATATATAGAGATCGGTTTGTTCCTCGGGAACCTTATTTTTATCTCCACCTTTTACACATTCAAACACACAACCATCATTGGATATTTACATAGAGCCTATAACATCTGTTCCTCTTGGTGGTATTTTCACCTTGAGCTCACATATCTAAAAGAATTTTTTACTTTCAACTTCTTTCCCACTCACCTCATAGACACTACCATACATGAATTCATTTATAGTATCTATCGACCTCAATTACCTACACCGACAGTTCCTAAACTACTAATACACCTCAAAACACCATACTTAGGCTCACTAACCCCTTCTCTCAACAAAGAACTCCATTTACTTTTCCAACGTTTCTTTCCCCAAATTAATCCACGCCTTATTGGAATAAACTCATTTTCTATAGGCTCACTCCTCACATACAAGGACGTCCTCCCTAGTTTTTCTCAGGCTTAGGGGAACGAAGGTTCGCCCCTCACTCTCGCGTGTATTGCATTAGTATTCAAATCGAGGTTCGAACCCACGATCTAGTTACCTGAACGGACATAAAAAATTGTCGTTTGTAGGAGATTTTCTGTAGTTAATTACAGTTTAGGCAAGGTATATTATTACGCTAATCTCAATACTCACATATCGCTTAAAAAAAAAAAAAACATAGCCAACACTTACAACATTCCACGCAATTTCAACACATACAATATCACATTCTCTCTAAATTGCTCCTACAGAGAAAGTCGCCTATCAAGTATTTGAAACCACACCCACCGGTGGTGAAAAATAAACTTGATTGGTCTGTACCGGAGCAGGGTTTCCCTATCCAAAACCCAAATAACCTATGTAACTTATCTTCTTTGTCAGAAATAACATATAACTCAATTTCCCTGGCTAAGAACCGCACTACTCGAATAGGGCTCTGCTGCCCGTGAGTGATGGTGATTAATTTAAAAAAAAAAAAAAAAAAAAAAAAAAAAAAAATTATATATATATATATATATATATATATATATATATATATATATATATATATATATATATATATATATATATATATATATATATATATATATATATATATATATATATATATATATATATATATATATATATATATATATATATATATATACTGGCCTAACCATTGGAGAGGAGAAGAGCTGTGATGTGTTATGCCTGTGATTGGTGAATGGCATTTTGCCCACTTTCGCAGTGCCACCAAGAAATAGGTGGTCTTCGTTTAAGGCAGACCGGTGTCACTCACAGATACCACACTCTTGTCGGTTCCGTAACTACTTTCCACAGTCTGTTCACTATTTCTTCATTGGATATAAAACATTGTCTCCCTTCAGGCATATTTTCTTTGTGGGTCTCATTTCAGTATTCACTCATAAACGCCTATAAAATATCATTGCAATTTACCTGTACTTAATAGATTTGCTCTTTTCTTTTCCTCACACGAACTTTAAATTTTACACAGTATTTAAGTTGTGATCATTTGGAAGTTTCTTTTCCTGTAGTCTGGAAACCTACTTTGGTGTTGTCTTCCTGCCGGGAATCGCTGCTGGCCAGTGGCTCTGGTGGTTTCTTTACATTAACTATATATATATATATATATATATATATATATATATATATATATATATATATATATATATATATATATATATATATATATATATATATATATATATATATATATATATATATATATATATATATATATATATATATATATATACTGTGTATAACAATAAAAACAATAAAATGCAAAATGCAGCAAAGACTATGTTTTAGTCTTGGAATGCAGGGCCCTTATCAGGTCTAGTATGATGAGACATGAGAAAAGTCTTTTCTCATCTGTCTTATTGTACTGGACCTGATGTAGAGCTGCTTTCAGGGACTGAAACGTATTTGATAGGAAACTCCTCTTCAGTTCAAATTGCACGATACTCGAGTCTATCGTGACTGGATTATTGAATCCCAAGACGATCGCACTGTGTGTATGACTTGATTAGAGATAGTTGGATATTTTAATTTTTTTATTTATATTTTTTAATGTTGGGAAGGACGTTCTATATGTTGTTGTGATATTTGAGTATTGAGATTATCGTAAAGCATCTTCCTGCAATTTGTAAATTAATTACGGAAAGGTTTCTGGTAACTGATTTTGAAGATTAAATAAAACAGTTTTGTTATTTTAATTATGATATATTTATATAAAGTGTTAATCTCTATTTTTTCCATTATTGTCCTAAATTTTAAATTTAATTTAATGTAATATATTATTATTATTATTATGATTTTTATTATAATCATTATTATTATTATTATTATTATTATTATTATTATTATTATTATTATTATTATTATTATTATTATTATTATTGCAACATTTGTATTTGTAGAACCTTGGTTTAGAAACGTTGTTGAATTTGACGTAGTGCAGCAGAAGAATCAGAAAGTTAATTAAAAAATTTCTCAGTACAGTTTTACTTTATTTTTTATTGTTAATTTCAGGAATACGAAGCCATTAAAAAACGCTTCAACGATCCCAAGACTGTCAAAAAGCTGGTTAAAGATGACCCTGATGTAAAATGGGTTAAAGACATCATAAGAGAGCTCAAACAACCTGAGAATGACACTGCACAATCCTCTGTTGATGAAGAAATAGTAACAACCCAAGAGACTATTAATCTGATTGATCCATACACGAAGAAAATGATGGAGAATCCCGTTCGCAACATTCATTGTAATCATGTATATGAGAAGGAAACGACTCTTGCCCTCATTAAGCAAAAGAAAAGAAAAGGAATAAGGTAAGTTAATTATTTACTGAAAAATAGTGAAGTTGAGAAGAAGGAATGTTAAGTCTTTTAAAAGTTTTAAAATTTCTTAATAGATTTTAGAGTAAAGTAAATTTGCAAGTACTTATCATTCTAAGTAAATTTAAAACTACTAATATTTTAGTTACATATGCGTAGTCGGAGATGTAGCGAGTTGCGCAGTAAAAATGTAAGGTCAGAATCGAGTATTTATTGTTACAGATATAGCTACACTCATGGCTAAAGACCTATTGAGGAAAAGAAAATTTAATCCTAAAGAAAAACCTTGATATAAGCGCGGATGCGCGTGTGAAAAAAGTTCATACTCTGAGTGAAAAACTAGTATATATAGAGAACCGAATATGAGCCATTACTTTGATCAATCTTGATTTGCCAATTTCAACACAAAAAACGTGTAAAGAAATTTGTTTCCTAATGCTATAAGAGCAACACAAATTTAGTGGAATGTCAGTTAATTGCCAGTTTCCTC
This sequence comes from Armadillidium nasatum, assembly GCA_009176605.1. Classification (NCBI taxonomy): domain Eukaryota; kingdom Metazoa; phylum Arthropoda; class Malacostraca; order Isopoda; family Armadillidiidae; genus Armadillidium; species Armadillidium nasatum. The sequence continues at coordinate 57,710 of SEYY01009120.1, forward strand.
TTCCACCTGCTGCTAGAATCCTATGGAAAAAAAAAAACTCGGCAAACTATACTGTTCAGAAAACAGCTGATACCTCAGCTTCACAACCTCCTCCAAATATACAAGGGCGCGTTAGATTATTTTTGGGAGTAGCTGTGAATAAAATAATAATTCTTGCAACTAAAACATAACACCATCATCCATACATTCTGTTGAAAATGGGGTTTCCAAGATAATTTATTATCATTATCAAGACTGAACATTTGTATTGTACATAGCACAGACAACAGAGTAGTTGAGGAGGCTAGAAAGTTAAAAAGTTTTGTTTTGAGAGGGAGATATGGTAGTTTTTAATCGGTTCTGTTTCTTAAAGTTTGACATTATCACTATATCCATGTCAGTGAATATAAAATTGGAAAGATAAATTTAAAAAATAAAGAAGGAGCAACTGTGAAATAAGTATAAGAAGAAAACTTGGAATCCAATTGGATGGTATTTTAGAGGCCACTAAGTTCATTAAGTTAAAAAAAAATAGAACGGTAGATATATAAAAAATTTAATTATTGATACACAAAGAAGAAAAAATCCAATCATTAATTATGCTGATATGAAGTGATTTGAAAGAAAACTGTACCTAAGTGAACAATGTGAAGATGGAAGTCCAATGGAAGGAAATCTAGAGTGGAAAGAAAGATTTGAATATACTTTCAGTCTAAGATATATATTCATATGAGCTTCTTTTGCCAGAAATTAAATGAATATTCCATCCTTCACACCAGCCACATTAACGAAGGGTTTGTAGCTTCTTTGGCTTTCAACTGAAGACTAATGAAACTATTTAATATCCAGATTTGTCGTAGGATACTTTCAAAACTTTCATTTCTTAAGTGGGTAGAATTGAACAGAGAAAAATAGTTCATAATCCTTAAAATACACTTAATTTGTTGTCTTCACTCCATTACCTTGGCAAAAGTTATTAAAGTCGTAATCGAAGTATTGATCTATCCAACGCTGTCTTCCACAGGACTCTTAACATCTTCAAAAATATACATTAAAAAACTTCTAAAAATTCTTATGAACTTCCTTATTTCTTGTGATTTTCTTGAAATAAAAACTGTTTTTGTACCTAAAGAAACTTCTAAGAGGTTAAGGGTTTTGAGTTGTTTCACAATAAGAACTAAAACTCTCAAAAATAGTCCGTAAAAGATTGTAAATAATATTTTAAATTGGAAAAAGTTACGGAGTTTGAAAGATTATAAGTGACAGGTTCCTGAATACAACGTAATTTTTTCCAACACTGGTTCTATTTTGCATTTCAACAGGAATACTTATTAGTGACAAAAATTCTAGTAGTATAGCTTAGTTTTTGAAATTTATAAGACCCTTTGATAAACTTTCCTCACTTTGAAATAATTACCTAAACGAAGCTATTAGATATGAACAACTTGACAATTAACTGGATGTTGAATCAAATCGTGTAGAAAATTCAGTCGACCACCACATCTAAAAGTATCATTTTTAGATGTGTAACAGTGCTTTATTAAATATAGGTGGATTTAATAGTAGCCAACTGCCACTAATACACGGTGAAGAAAATGATGATTGTGACAGTCAACAAAGGAAGCATGAAAGTCACGAGCCTGTTCCTATCCGATGCTTTGTATGCTAACAAGTTTCATAACTATGTCTTTAATCTGACCTATATAAAAGTAACTTTTAAAATCTCTTCAGACTGATCTCTAAAATCTGTTAAACATCTTTTTGAAAGATTCTCCTGCAAGTTTAAATTTTTGACGACAGTTTGCATGTTATAATTTTAGTCATTAACTTAAAAAAATATAGCGGAATAGTAATTTAGTGTTACATTGTCAGTTTACTACAATATTTTCCTTTATATTCGCAGATGTCCATACCTTGGTTGTCAGAATAAGACTCCATTAGCCCCTCAAGATCTATTAGAAGCTTTGGATTTCAAAAGAGAAATTGCGAAAAGGAAACAATCAGAACTTTGATAAACAAAGAATAAAATCTTAGATTATTGCAATTTTGATGTCATAGGGACCTTTTGATAAGATGAACTTTATAATTATTGACCATTGTTTTTGTAATATTAATTTTTATATTTTTCTTTATTAAAAACTTTTTAAATTTTAATTCACTCACCCTTATGAAGCTTCTGAAATTTTTATTAATAATAATATACATTTTTCTTTTACGTGAACAAAGAGACCCCGACTTTAAATTCCCTACACTTACTTGGATAACGATAACTTTAGATTTAAAAGATGTAGATTATATATTGACCAACAACT
>SEYY01009120.1:65000-95000 GCA_009176605.1 Armadillidium nasatum
ATACAGTAAAATACTGTACTATACTACTATTAGTTTATTTCCATATATACACACTTACATAAAAATTTCTAAAAAAAATTATGAGGCCTAGACTAGCTAGTAACTACAGCCTACAGGCTGCAGAGGAAATTTAGATTGGCTTGCAGTTCCCAGGTAAGAAGATGCTACTAGCACCAGATCATCTGCATACGCCAATGATGAGATAACTACTACTCCCAATTTTAACTCCTAATTCCTTATTAAGACCGTCTAGTATATAATCATTATGGTAAAGTGCTGAGGAGAGGGTATCCTTATTAAGACCGTCTAGTATATAATCAGTATGGTAAAGTGCTCAGGAGAGGGTATCCCTTGGAGAACCCCCCTCCCTTGCACAATATCATCCCGATCCCAGTGTAAGTCTAACACTGGCATAAAGCTTTTTAAAATATTCAACCAATCTTCGAGGAAGACCCAGGTCCCCCAATGTACCTAACATAACTCTGTGGTCGATCGATCTGAAAGGCTTCTTGAAGTCTAATAGTGCTATATACATGGAAGATTTTCTTTCCCTAGCAGAATTTAGTATGCTTTTCAGTAGAATATTTTCTGCAGAACCTTTCCCTGCCTGGAAACCTGCTTAATATTCATAATTCCTAATTATTTCCATTTTTTTTACTATAATTCAACGTAAAATTCTGATTATTAATGGTAGTATATAGATTGGTAGGAAGTCACCTTGTTCTCTTTGGGTATCAATATTATTCTACCCTTAAATATATCTTCAGGGGTCCAAAAGAGGATTCCATTAAGGACTGATAATTAATATAATAGGTCCTCTTTCCATATCCTTTTAATGTCTGAAACAGAAATTACATCAAGTCCATTAGCCGTATTTGTATTGCACTTTTTTAGGGTTGCTTCAACCTCTAAGTTCTATAAGCTTATCTAGATTTTGGAAACTATCGATATTCTGGTATCTTCTTAATCTTATTCATCTTCAACTTTATTTTCGTTCACTCCAAACTAGGTAGCCCAAGTCTCCTTTATATCCCTTGAGAAGGCTACTCTCTCAACGTAAGCTTCTGTTTATGATATGCTTCAGATTTTCAGTTTTATCTTTTTGATAAAGTTCCTTAGTTTTCTTGTAAATCGCTCTTTTCCTAGCAGTTCTATTCTGTTGGACCTGCCTAAATCTTTTTTCCCTTTTTGATTCTACGATTCTTTCTCTTGGTTCCTGACATTCGAACCTGCATCTATACATTAGATTAGACATTTGTTCTCTATCCTTCTTGTCATATCCAACCTCAATTTGAGGTATTTCTTCTTCTTCAACTTCTACAGGTATTTGATCGTTATTTCATACAGTTTTCATTCATCTGTATTACCTCTTTATTTGGGGCTCCTCTGGGCCTCCGAGGTCTTAGCCTTCTGATGTTCTCTGCCATTTGTATATCATCATTTCTGGGTAAATCATCTCTCACTACCTCTTCTCTTTGTCTTTCAGGTCTAATCTTTCTCCTCTGTCTATATTTGGGAGCTCTTATATTACTTCTAAGTTCTCCCTCATACCAATGAGGAGCGGCGATAGTTTCCTAGATTCCTCTTTCACTTTATTGATTCAAGTGTATGGTCAGAGAAAAATTTAACCAGTTCTCAATTGATGAACCTGGTTCCTATGGCTTCTAGTTCTAATTCCTTTTGTGTTACTAGTATCATTTCTTCATTGAGTCTCGTTTTAACCTCTACTCTTTCTTCAAGTACTCTTCTATCATATTCCTGTCTGTGTGCGAGCTTCTGTGGAACGCCTAAACCTCTCCTATTAGGAAACACGCGGAGGCAGAGCTCGCGTCTAATACTATACGTCATGGTCTTATCTGTCGCAGAGGAAACTTACTTTCTAGGTAAATGATTCCCAACGAGGGAATCATAAGTAGTTGTTTGGAAGAACAAATTCGGGGGTACTTGTACTTGAATCTAACACTTTGGAAAACTAGTACTTTAAGAATGTTAAATTTAAAAAAATTGAAAAATCAATTTTTAACCTAAAAAGAAAAGAAAAAAAATGTAGGTCTGATTCTCAAATTTAAGATTTTTCATAAGTTTTTAAATTTAAATTGTTAATTTAATAAATACTAATTATAACGAATACTAATACTATGCCAATGTTTGTGGTTATCATACTGAGACTAGATAATCATCGATGGAAACTTTGTTACAATGTCAGAGATCAAGCACACAAAGAAATATATACCAGATGATGCTCATTAATTAAAACTTGATGAGATCATACTTAGGAGTGCCACTTACTTACATAGAATAGATAATTGGTGTTTAGAAAGTTGCAAAAGTTTCAGTAAGCGTAACGTTACAGAATCATGGAGGGATATGAGCAAATCAATAAGATCATAGAAGTCTATAGAAAGATAGAAGGATAATTATAATTTTTTAAAAACAAATTTAGAAAGATTCTTCATAGCAAGAGAAATCTAAAATGTATGTATTCACTTTATGGGAAAGTTTTCATTAAAAATAAATGAAAATTTGACTATGAGAACCACATCAAAACATCTATCTCCCAATGGTAAAAATAATAAACTAATTACACTATAATTCAAATTGAAGTCTCGATAAATTAATGAATTACACATACCTTGCCCACAATTGCGCCAGAACGCAATGTCATGTCTCGGAGATATAGTGTCAAGAGAAAAAGAAAACAATTTACGAGTTATGGCCATGGATTTGTAAGAGGGATCTGAAGTTTAGTTTGTAAAAAATTAATTTCACAATGGTAAGGCGATCTCAAAAATCCCATCCAAATCAGCATAAAATCGTATATTAATTTGAAACAAATTTATATGCAAAAAGAGATCTGAAATGAGCTGATGAATAAAATTGCATTGCCGAGATAGGTATGAATAGAGTTGAGAGTAACAGATTCTGAGGAATACCATTATTGACAGTAATAAAGATGGAACTGTCAATAGCCATTTCACAACTACTCACATAAATGATTTGAGAAATCTAGTCATGCCATACCCTATTTAAAGTTTTATTTACATCAAACGCATCCAAAAAGGACTCCCCATAATTCCTAGCGAAAGACTAGGAATCTTTTTTAGGATATAAAACTATATCACCATTTAATTGTCATTCAAGTGTCAAAACCCTTATCGAGTGATCAAAAAGGTAGAGATTTTAGATGATCCTGAGAAGAGAGTTACGAATAGATTCAAAGCTCGAAGAAATATAAATAATGAAGTTGCAGGTATATATATATTATGAGGGTTCAGAACATCTACCGTCTACAATACTGAGGATTAAGGTGTACATTGTAGAGAGCAGAGTTGAATGAAGACAGGATCCAGCTCAGAAGCAGACTCCAAGAAATGAAAAATGCCTTCCAGGTTCCTTTCCTTCTCTAAAGGGGAGGGGGAATTATAGAGACGTATAAGTATTAAAAAAAAAAAAAAAAAAACTTTGGACTGATTAACCTTTTCACAGAAGTATCAGTAACAGATACACCAATGAGTAATAGGAGGAAATGAAGATTTAACAGCAACAAGCTTTTAAAGCGGTAAAATAATAAGGCCAAAGTGAGATTTTAAAAGGAAAGAATAATTTTGTACACAAGTTAGCAATGTCTCTTAAGAGATAAAAGACAAGCAAAAGAAAATCTATGAAACGGAGTTTTCCTTACAAACGATGTTGATAGGATGATTAAAAAAAAATATGGATAATGATTGGCGTAGCTACAACTGGTGACAAAAAAAATAAAAAATAAAGCAATTAAGGGAGGGGGGGGGAGGAGAATGCAGAAAAAGGAAATCTATTTGGAATTAAAATAACTACCGGAATCAAATTCTATTAATTAATGAAATTAAAGACCTAAAAAAATGAAATTCTGCTCTAGAATTTCATATAAATTAGGGGTGTACCGGAACTGGAATTAGCCAGAATTTAAAAAAAAAGATTCCAGCAGGAACTGGATTTTATGAACGGTCCTTTAACTATAAAATGCAAAAACAAAATTTTCTATATAATAATAATATATAATTTCAGTTTACCACCGCTCATGGACTAAGCCCTTTTCTAAGAGAGGCCAGAAATATAAAGTAAAATAAAACCCAACCAATCCCAGCCTAACGCAAATCTATCAGGTGAGAGCAGACAGATGACAAAGAGAGGAAGATTAAAAGCAGCAGGAAAAACATGTCAGAGTTTTGCAGAACAGAAATGGCTGGAAAAAAGGAGGAATCACAACGGACAAGCCTGGGGTTTACATCCACACAAAATTCATGCAAAAGCATGGCATCCCTTGCGCTACGAAGGCAATGCAGAGGTCAATTTTCTCAAGCAACTGCCGTTATTGTACCTATAGAAAAGAGAAAGTGCACACCAGTGTCACTTTGCGAAAGATAAGAGTGTCAAGGGAGTTTGAAAGTAGCGAACAGTTTATTAATCTTTTAGACTTAGACTCAACCCTATCCTAACAAGTGGAAACAGGAAACTTTGAGTATAAATGTGATGCTCCTCAAGAACTAAAGTTTCATAAGACAATAGTATCAAAAGTCTTAAAATTGGTATCATTATCATTTGACTTTATTTTAAACGAGGGAAAAGATGTTTTCCATGACTGCTTTTATAATAATAATAATAATAATAAATTTAAAAAAAAGATACTTACAAACCATAGGAACAACATCAGAGTCCTTAACCCTCTTTATTTGTTCTCGATATGTGCTGATATCTTCAAAAGATTTGGCATTATTAACTGCAAATACTAAAAGGAAACCCTCTCCAGTCCTCATATACTGGTCCCGCATGGCACTGTACTCTTCTTGACCTGCAGTATCTAATATATCGAGAAGACAAGTTTCCCCATCTATTACTACTTGTTTTCTATACGAGTCTTCTATAGTAGGGTCATATTCATCAACAAAGCTGCAAAAATAAATGAACTAAATAAGAATACAGTTTCATACACACTAAGTAGTGCATCAAGTTATTAACATTCTAATATGAAACCTGTACAGGAAGTGAAAGTATTTAGACATTAAAATCATTACAAAAATAACCACTGTACATTTCGATCTTGGTAGATCATAAAATATTAAAAATGGTGAGAAAATAACAGGAAAGGAGTATGAATGATTAGAAAAATAAAATCTAACAGTTATCTAATGGCTATGTAAACCAAGTGTCACCATTATTTTACCTGAATTATCATTCACATCCCTCACCCATACCCAAGATTATCAATAATAAAAATGGATCATTACATAATTTTTGCAAGATATTCTGGATAAAAATACAAAAAAACAATGGTTTCTCTATAACCATCATACAATGCCTCTGGTGCTTGTTCTGTATATGGTATCTGTTCCTACATTTATTGATTATGCATATTAACTTTTACTGACTACAGGCTCTCTTTAATTACATTGTTGGACAAATAGTTATTTTACTTTATTCAGTCAAACTGCAATGTAGCAACGCATCAGATCGACATCTGTTTAGATTCAGTTCTATCCCAGTTCATAAATGTAATATTGAGAGCCCTAAAATTATGGAAATAAGACCAGTATTTTAAAAAAATTGCTTAAAGAAAAATTAATGAAAAGGCAAAATATTTTAGTATATTATATTTTCTCAAAAGTAGGTTCCCCACTAATTTTAAAATTTTACTCATAATAAAGATATAAGATGAAAAATTTTTAATCTATAACTTCAGTTTTCAAGTTTTACAACATCACTAAATGTCTATGAATACTTACTGATTTTGTATTAGTTGTATAGTAAGTGCACTCTTTCCTACACCACCAGCTGAAAAAATAAAAAATTATTATTAATTAACTACAAAATTCATTTCAACTACATACATAGCAGAATTGATATATATATATATATATATTTGTATTGGGACAACTAATCAGTCAAAATCTGCATTTTTCTTAATCTTTGTCAATTTCTCCTGATTATTTTGCAGATTATAAATATATGGAAAGTGAATGGCTGCTTAGTAGTGTGGGACAAATATATTCCCCGAGACAAAATCGAATTACTCAATTCTCACACACCAAGGTTTGTTCAAAAATTTTTATTAAATAATGACCAGTACTTTGATATCGATAAGTGAATATCTGAGGTCAAAAGAGTAAAACACCCTGTATGATACTATATAATAAAATTGTATGTTTACATATTTGAATAAAGAAAATTTAATACTTCATTATAAAATTGTTAAATCTATTAAAACAATGGAAACTTAAAATATACTTTTGTAGTTTTGCCATCATAAATTTTTTTTTAATTGTCCAATCAAATATATATATATATATTGGTTATTCCATGTGAAATCACCTACACAAAAACCCTTGACCTCTCCAATTTTCATGAAAGTTGCCTTACTTATAGATGTTGAGAAAATGAGAATGGTCTTTATCCCAAGTTCATATGTTTCAGCTTCTGCATCACCAATAACGATGATATACACATTTTAAAGCTCTTGAGTAGATCAAACTTTTATTTAGTAAAATTTGTTCAGAATAATAATAAAAATATTTGAATTTGACTGACCTTTGATACCAAAAAAAAATCCAGATTTTGATCATATTTTTTTTCATAACTTGGTCATCCTACTGGCACAAAGTAGGACAAATTTTAGAGTTATCACTAGTTCATAATCAAAGCAGCTGCAAATTTACTTAGATATGGTCTTAGAGAAAATTCATATTTTGTCTCATATATATATATATATATATATATATATATATATATATATATATATATATATATATATATATATATATATATATATATATATATATATATATATATATATATATATATATATATATATATATATATATATATATATATATATATATATATATATATATATATATTTATTTTTTTTTACATTAATTAACCTATTGTATATTAAAATTTAATAACTAAATAAAATATAGTTTTATAATGGATTCTTCAGCAAAATTGCAATTGAGGAACATCTGTTGTGAGTTGTGACCCTTTTAAGGATGTATAAAACTAATGTTAGAAAAGGTCTCAGGAGAATTACCATGGAATTTGCCAAAAAATTCCCTAAATAAGGAATCATTTGTGGTCAAAGAATTTATGTGTAGGAAGAAAATAATACATGCATCACATAGTAGTTCATCAGAATTCATTCGTCTCTTTCTGAGACCCAATCACATTCAAATCAAGAGGAAGTGTTTTTCTCCAGAAACTGACCTGGATACACTTAATAAATCTGAGTTATTGGTGAATCACCAGTTAAACAAAAACTCCTAAAACATAAACCTAAATATGGACAACAGAAAACTGACTAAATAAAAAATGTTTTTGTAAAGAAAATGAATATAATATCAGATTGTCAAACTGAAGAACCATCCACATTAGAAATAAAAATGAATTCTGATGACTCAATTTTATAGTTAAAAGAAAAATTTGGACTTACTAGAGAGAGATTTGAAAAAATACAGATTTTGATAATCCTGCCAAAGAGCTGGAGTATTAAGAGAGTTAAGAACAATTTCATGTTACAAACTGTATGGCAAAGCAAGCTAAAAAAAACTTGTGCTACAGCAAGGGATTCTGTCAGTGCCAAATAAAACAGAAAGTGATTAATTTTTATAAAAGTGAAGAAGTTAACAGAATTATGCCAGGAAAAAAAAAAAAAAAAAAAAAAACAGACAATTAGAAGAAAAGGAGCAAGAGTTCAGGAACAGAAACCTCTTATACTTTGCATTTGAAAGCTCACTAACTGTTAAAGTAAAAAAAATCCAGATATTAAGCTTAGTTTCTCAAAGTTTGCCGATCATTGACCAAAAGTGTGTGTTCTACCAGGTGTAAGTTTTACACACAGTGTATGTGTATGCACAATACATAAAAATGTGAAACTTTTGATGGAACATATTTGCCCATTCTTACTAAAGAAATGGACATTTCATTTGATAGATTATAAAAAATGCTTAGAAATTTTATGCAAGCCAGCAACAGTTGATTGCTTTTTAAATCAATGTCCAAATTGCATGAAGTTCATAGATGATTTTATAAAGAAGTTATATAATGTATTTCATGATATGACTCATGAAGTACAATATTTGCAGTGGGTATCAACTGATAGAACAGCCTTACATACTGTGGTACAAAATACAAATTAATTCATTGAAGAACTTTCCAGAAGGCTTCTAATTTTGAAGAGGCATGATTTTATAGCCAAACAACAGTCCTTATTTTGCTCTAAGAGAAAGGAAACTTTGAAGAATGGTGAGGCATTGGTTACTCGAGATTTTTCAAAAAATTATTCATTTGTTCTGCAGGATGCTACACAAGGATACCATTCTAATAATGCTCAAGAGACAGTGCATCCCTTTGTTTGTTAATATAGGGATGCAGCAGATGTGAAGCGTCTAAATGTGGTAATTATCTCCGACTGCCATCATGACACAGTAGCTGTTCACTCGTATCAACAGAAACTGAATGATTATCTTAAAACTTATTTACAATTCAATATTAGTAAAATGATATATTTTCAGATGGAGCTGTAACTCTGTACAAAAATTACAAAAATTTTGTAAATATGCCATCATATAACCGACTTTAGAATGAAAGCTCACAATTGCATTTTTTTTTTTTTTTTTTGCAACCTCCCATGGAAAAGGACAATGCGATGGTCTTGGTGGTTTTGTAAGGAGACAAATTGCAAAGCAAGTCTACAGCACCCATATAAAAAATTATGACAAGTTATTTGATTTTGGAAGAGAACATTCGAGGTATATTCTTCATTTACTCAACAACTGATGAATGGATGAAAGAAAAATCAAACTTAGAAGATTTAAAAATGCAAATACAATTCCAGGAACCTAGAAACTACACAGTTTTGTTCCAGTCTCTCAAGTAGAAATGGAGGCAAGAACAGTTTCAAGCATCAGTAAAGGATCAAAGATAGTAAGGATTACAAAAAGAGCTAAAGAACTTAAATTTGAAGATGTCAAGGGATTTGTAACAGCAATCTATGACAATAAATGGAGGTTGGCATGTGTCCTCAAGACATATTCAGACACACTAGATGTAAAACTTAAGTTTTTAAAACCTAATGGCCCTTCTGCTTCATTATGCTATCCATCTAAACCAGATATAATACTTTATACAATTCATAAGAATCCTGACAGTTCTTGATCCAATTACTGTGACTGGAAAGACTTACAAACTAACAAACAGAAATGAATAAACATCACAAACTCTGAAAAAGTAAAATTATTATCTTTCTATTTACATATACAATGTCAAAGTTTGTTGGTCAAATCAAGTAATCACGGATTCAAATACAAATATGTAACTACATTAATAAATTGAAATTAAAAAATTTTTAAGAGGATGGGTGGGTGGGACCTGTGGCTTGTTTTGCTGAGCTATCAGGAGTGACCCCTGGGTGATGAGGATGCCAAATGTTTGAGAAAAACATTGGTAGTGGCTTGACCACCACTGACCATAGCTGAAGTAAAATATTTTGTCTTTTATTGGAGGAGGGGAGAATGTATCAAACCAGTCAATTTATTACTTTTCATCCAAAGAAAGGCAATGTCAGAATAAAAAATTGGTTAGACCAAAACTTTTCAAATTGTATAATAATGATCACTAAGAATGCCATACAAGATTAAATATTAAAATTCAAATCCTTTTAATACCTAAAATGTGGATTTTGAGAAAATATGAATTTTTGCTAAGACTATATCTAAATAAATTTGCAGCTTTGATTATGAACTAGTACCCACTAAAATTTGACATACTTTGTGTCAATAGGATGACCAAGTTATGATACAAATATGATCAAAATCAGGATATCTTTTTTCAGTATCAAAGATCAAAGTCAAGGTTATTTATTTTTTTTCTGAAAAAATTTTACTAACAAGTTTCAGATCTACTCAAGAGCTTTAAAAATCATGTGTATATCATCATTATCAGTGGTGCAGAAGTGGAAATATTTAACTTCAAAGTTTGCCTCCAACTCTCAAAAATGAACTTTTTGTCAAAGTTCCATAACCTGTATCTCCAGAACCATTTGAGGAGAACTTGGGATAAAGACCATTTTCATTTTCTCAACATCTATAAGTATGGCAACTTTCATGAAAATTGGAGAGGTCAAGGTTTTTATGTTGGTAGTTTCACATGGAATGACCATATATATATATATATATATATATATATATATATATATATATATATATATATATATATATATATATATATATATATATATATATATATATATATATATATATATATATCCAAAATACTGAGTGTCATTAATTACCCACAACTATTAATGGGATAAGGTTTTAAAAATGGTTATAGATATTATAAAAATAAGTTGTTAAGGTAGTGATGCACATTAAGAGGTATCATGATCCTATAGCAAAATTTCAAACAATTTTATTTGATGAAAAATTTTGCTCAAATATTTGAAGAAAAAAAAAAAGTTCATTATATAAATTATAGATTAAAATATCTGAATGACAGAAAATAAGGGAAGATAAAACTATGAAACCAAAATCCAAATTCGTCTGTCCAAACATTCTTGGTATTTCATGGAAAATATAGTAAGCACTACATTACTAGCAGATGAGGTCTCTTCTATCTCATTCTATTTTTGTTTATTATCCCATCCTATCTCTACAGAGAGTATATATATATATATATATATATATATATATATATATATATATATATATATATATATATATATATATATATATATATATATATATATATATATATATATATATATATATTTGAAATAAATAGCAAAAATTCTTTGTAATTAATGGGTTTTAAAGCAAATCTGTAACTCTGAAAGAATATAATTTACTTATTTAAACTTCAAAAAATCATTACTTTCAAAGAGAATTAAAAATAGAATTGCACTCTTAAAATAAGTAATTTCTTAAATTATGTAATTAAAAATCTGTGTTTATAAAACTTTGAATAATTTTCAATATATTAAAATATTTGAAAAGTGTGTATACCCAAATATGGAAAGAATTCTGAAAATATGTTCAACAGATTATCCAATTTCAAACTGAAAATTAAAATGCTATTCCTAAATTATATAGAAAACTAAGTTAAAATTTTTTTTCACTTTATGATACAATAGTAACAATAATTATATTTTTTTTAACAAAGATTTATATCAATATTATACATACCTTTCTTATACTTCTTTAATTTAAGATTCTATTAAACACAATTTCTCAGTTTTATATATCTTAGTTTCAGTACTCACCTTTTTACTTCTACCATAGCTTTATCAATTATAAAATATTTTTAATATTTTTTAAATAAAATAAGGGCTATTTATTCGGAACTGTTATAACTAATCTCAATTTAAAAATTGATAGCATATGTTTTAGAGAAGAAGTAAAAACAGTCTTTGGTTTAGTGGACAATAAATTTATCGAAGTATGGAAGTTAGGAGTCAAAATGGAATAAAATTGTGTCACTTAATATATTAAAAAATATTTTCACAATGAGTAATATATTATATATATATATATAGGAAAATAGAAATAAAAAGCAGGACTAATATGTAAAATTCTCATCTGACAAACGGGTTTTAAAGATTTAAAAGCTATTCCTTTGTAAATCGTAAAAATAATAGAATATTGCCAAAACAAACTCAAATATTACTTTAAAAAAAAAAAAAAAAAAAAAAAAAAACAAAATCTAAGTTGCCCTCTGATTCAGTTTCAATAAAAGGATAGTCTTCACTTTGAGTATATTTAGTTAAAATTTAGAAGAAAAAAAGTTTATATACTATTTTTAATAAAATGATTAAATTAAATTTTTTTTTAAATAAAATTTTATATTATAAAAAGTAGAAATATATTTTTTAAAAAAATTTAAATTTTGTCTATGAGAAATAAGCCTTATTCATAAACAAAGATATATAGTTTAAAAATTTATATATATTTCTTTTTTTTTTTTTTAAAGAAATAAGATTATCAATAACAATAATACCAAAAATTTGAGATCTGATATCTTATCAGAGTAGTATAAAATACTATAGTATTTTAGGTAATACTGAATTAAAACTAGTAAATGTACAGTCTGTTGACAAAGAAAATTACTTTGGTATGATTATTAGTATTTATTTGAAAATTAAAAGTTTTGGTAATTGTAATTAAATTTTTTTTACTAGCTTAATTGTTATTTTTTTTTTATTCCTTTATTGAATTTAGAATATAGATTAAAAAAAAAAAAAAAAAAAATTTGCCAGAATTTTTCTCTACTGTAAAAGTTTAGTTATTGTAATCATTACCTATTCTCATAGATCTTAGAGGATAGATGTTATTCCTGAGACTGAAATAATCTTCTATGGACACATGTGGCTCACTACTAGCTTTTTAATTCTCCATACTAATTCATCTGCAAAAGTTACTCAACTTTGAACCATTAAATACTAACCTGTTGCTCACCGATTCAAATTTTTCTTTTTTATGAACAAAAATTAATCGTAGTTCCTAGTATTATCATAGCATAATTGTGACTAGGGCAAAATATATGAACAGGTTTTCATAGTATTATAGTTATAACTGTTTTAAGGCCTACTTGCAATTTTAACCTTTTAAATTAATTATCAATTGTAGAGCTATGGTGTATTAATTAACACTACTGTAAAATTACAATTCTACTTTTGCGGTACTTAAATTATTATATATGGTTGTAGTTAAATACAAAAATGAATTTACATGCTCAACTTCGATAGCAATAAACACAGGCCTAATTCACAGTTTTTCAACTTACCTCCAACTACTACTAGTTTATACTCTGTCATTTTAATAATAATCTTAAAATTGAAGACATACAAAACAAACTAATTTCAAATTTTCTACCAATGACTAATTATGAACTTGTAACGTTGCATATTAACCATGAAAAGGACATACGAATACAAACTTCAACATTAGCTACGCTAGTAACTTCCCCACCTCTCTTTCTGTATTCCAATGATTTTCATAGTAGGAATACTAACAACGTTAATATTTCATAATATTTTAGTAAATTCTTGTTAATTTTAAAACAAAAGTCATAATTATTTCAGAATATTTTTTTTAGAAAAAAAATTTAAATTTTGTAAATCTCTAAAAATTGTAATTATTTTTAACTTCAAGTTGGAATTTTAGAATACTTTACACTATAAATAAGATAAACACCACCAATATATATGTGTGTATATATAAAATAATATATTTTGCATTATACTACAATACTATAGAATGCATGTTTGTAATGTTTTTACATTATTAGAGTAAATTTCAGATTATAATTAATTAACTTTAAATATCTAATAAAAGTAATTAAAAATAAAAAAAATATATATATATATATATATATATATATATATATATATATATATATATATATATATATATATATATATATATATATATATATATATATATATATATATATATATATATATATATATATATATATATATATATATATATATATATATATATATATATATATATATATATGTGTGTGTGTGTGTGTGTGTGTGTGTGTGTGTGTGTGTGTGTGTGTGTGCGTGTACTTGTGTGTGAGTACCTTATCAAATTAGTAGATTGTGTGTTTCTGATTTTCATGAAACTTACAGTAACTGTCTGAATTACATTCTGCAGAAGTAAATTTGGATATATCGATATATTTTGTAATATTATGGAGGTACAAATGCAAGACACAAAAACATCTGCCTACGAGAGGCTCCTCCCCTCGCACTCCCCGATCCGTGAGTAGCAGTTAAGAAATAAATTATCATTTTTCGACTTTTTTTATTTTTTACAATATATTTATATATATATATATATATATATATATATATATATATATATATATATATATATATATATATATATATATATATATATATATATATATATATATATATATATATATATATATATATATATATATATATATATATATATATATATATATATATATATATATATATATATATATATATATATATATATATATATATATATATATATATATATATATATATATATATATATATATATATATATATATATATATATATGGGACACGTTCCTTATCCAAAATTGCATCTCGGCCTTTCGAGGCAACTGAAAAATCTAAATCAACCAGGCTGATCTCACGTTCTTTCGTGAGGACTTTTTCTGCAATGTTGCAAACCCAGACTCCTTCCTGATCTTTTTTAGGGATTAGGGAACCCTCCCTGGAAGGTGAATCCCCCACCCCTCCTTAGGGGCTGGCGGTGTAGCCACATCATCCCGTTTTTTCAGTATTTTTCTTGACCTTGCGCCCAGCGGTGACGTCACCCGGAGAGATATGCACCCTCTCTCTCTTTCAACACTTCCTTTAGGGGCTGATGGTGCAGCCCCGCTCCCCATTTTTTCATACTCTTTCCCAGACCCCTTTCTGAGCGTTCAACCCTACCCTACCGAAGGAATATACACCCTCTCCCTCCCCCATCTCCGTACTTCATTCTCCCTCACCCAATTTTTCTCACTCTCTTTCCTGGTAGGATTTGGGTGGAGCTTCCTTTTTTGGATTGGGTTTTTCTCGAGGTCGGATACTTCTCACGCTTTTTCTTTGATGTGCTGGGAGGCACGGAACGCTTCGACCCCGCCCGTTTTTGAACGCCGGGAGGCACAAAGCTTTCTCTTTTGAATGTCGGAAACATGGAACCTTCTATTCTGAATGCCTGGAGGCTTTCAGGACCAATAACCTTGCGCCCAGAGATGACGTCATCATTTCTCAATCTTCGTCGTTTCTTTTCCATCCTAATTTATTCACCTGGTATTCATCTCAGACATTTTGGATTCAGAACACGTGGTATTTCTTATATTCTATCTTGATCACTTGGCTTTTCCATCGTCATCTATTGACTAAAGCTTCAAATACTTTCTCAAGCAACAACAACATGTAACACATTCCAGCTGACAATACAATCAAACTTTGATACCATTTCAAAAGAAAATAATCATAAAAAAACCAGGGTTGACGTAATAAAAATCAAATTATATAAATCAGTTGATTTTTTTACGTAATTCTTTTCAGAAAATAATTTTTTGATATTGATTTTTTTTTTTTTTTTTTAATAACGTCACTGTCTTCATATTTTTGAGTTCACAATATCATAAGAGAATTTAAAAAAGGAAAATAAATTAAAAATCGGCAAATATTTAAATATCTTTTTGGGCTGGGGGAAAAAATGAATCAACATCCAACGATATTTTTTCCATAAATTATGGAAACCTGCAACGATGCTATTATTATTTTTTATTTATTTATTTATTTATTTTTTATTTTTTGCAAGCTGTACGAGTAAGACAACAACACTTTTTATCACAAATTTCATTTAATTAAAATAAAAAATAAATATAAGCTATCAAGCAGAGTTGGCATAAGAAAAATCAAATTAAATAAATACGAATATTATAACAGAACTTAAAAAAATAAAATGAATTAAAATTAATATAAATTTAAGCAATTTATCGAGGTGGGGGAAAAATTAATCAACGTCCAACGATATTTTAATTATATAATTATTGAAACCTGCAACAACTCGGTTTTACTTTTGAGTTCTGATTTTAGATATTTATTGTAATAAGTGGGTGATTTATAAAAAATTTATTAATCTTAGAATTTCAGTAGAAATATTTATTTATTTAATTTAATTATTATTATTATTTTATTTATTTATTTTGCAAGCTGTATACGAGTAGGACCCTTATTAATCACAAATTTCATTTAATTAAAAGAATAAAAAATAAATATAAGCTATCTGGCATCTATAAATATAAACTCATTTAAAAAACTTTATTGTAGTTAACTTGTTTTATAGAATTATCAAAGGTAAACTTTAGAATTATGCATAAAAAAAACAGAGAGAGAGAGAGAGAGAGAGAGAGAGAGAGAGAGAGAGAGAGAGAGAGAGAGAGAGAGAGAGAGAGAGAGAGAGAGAGAGAGAGAGAGAGAGAGAGAGAGAGAGAGAGAGAGAGAGAGAGAGAGAGAGAGAGAGAGAGAGAGAGAGAGAGAGAGAGAGAGAGAGAGAGAGAGAGAGAGAGAGAGAGAGAGAGAGAGAGAGAGAGAGAGAGAGAGAGAGAGAGAGAGAGAGAGAGAGAATAAAAAGCTTTAGGATTGAAATATGCCAGCATTCAGCAATCTACCACAAAATCTTTTTTTTTCTTTTTTTTTCCCCAAGATGATTTTTTTAATAATTGATTTAATGGGACCAATTGACTTACATTTAATATTCTATTCAAAGCACTACCTGTCTCTATTTACTTATTTTCTAATTTTATAAATTAATGTTTTATTTTTCTTCAAAATTTAAGTGCTGAGAGTTCCAACGCAAAAAATATATATTTTTTTATTTTAATATTTATCTTAATAATATAATAATAAAAATTGAATAAAATGACAGAACCATAAAATATTCTTAAAAATAATAATATGATGTAGTTTACTTGTTTTCTTTTAAATTTAAATATTGGTTTTATCAGTCGCATTTTCGTCATTTATATATATATATATATATATATATATATATATATATATATATATATATATATATATATATATATATATATATATATATATATATATATATATATATATATATATATATATATATATATATATATATATATATATATATATATATATATATATATATATATATATATATAGCTTGTAATTTTTAAAAAATTATAATTTAAATAACTTAATTAAACTAATTAACTAATTATACTTACTTATTAATTATTACTTAGGCGAATAAAAAAAAGAAAAAATTAAAAAATTAAAAACTTAAAAAAATCATTTTTTAAATTTGATTTTTATATAAATTTTTTTTTTTTAAAAATCCCCAACCCTACTTGTGGTTAATAATATTATTACTATTTTCGAATTACCCATGGCTCAAGCAAAGAAAAAAACAAGTCAATATTTGATTGAATATCTGTTGTATGATTTTATTGCATCATCAGAGAATTTCACAAAACCATTGTGTCTTATATTGTATGACTGCGTGCTGTCTAATGGAAGCCATTTAAGCTTCGTTACTATTTGGAGACAAGACACAGTGAATAGGAAAATAAATCAGTGGATTATTTTCGAAAACTATGAGGCAATTTTCAAGGAAGACTCAAATTGGATCAGATGCTTAGTAAACAAGCAAGCGTTAAAGATAGCTGTTTATTAACATCATATGAAATCAGCAAAATAATTGCAAAATCTGGAAAGTCACATAGCATTGGTGAAACTGTCTCTTGCCATCGATATCAGCTGCAATATAAACAATGTTAAACAAAAATACACGTGGAATTAATGATAGCATTCTTTTGAGTAATAATACAATATCTAGACTCTGATAAAATGTCTGAAGATGTAGCAAATCAGTTTATTGCTTAATTACGAGTGGAACAGTTTGCAAACCAACTCAATGAATCAAGTTTGATGTAATGAAGCACTTTTATTGGTATATGTAAGATATAAGATGATAATGAACTCAGAGAGGAAATGCTTTTTGCAAACTTCCTCAAATATATACTAAAGGTGAAACAATATTTAATTAAAGAGGTCCAGTCTTATTTTAGAGAAAAAAATATTCCACTCGAAAATTATTGGCTTATGCTACTGATGGCGCTCCTTCCATGGTCGGTAGGTACAGAGGGTTTATCACTCATTTAAAAAAATATGTATTTCCAAAAGTATTTTGCATACATTGCGTGATTCACCGTCAACATCTGGTGGCGAAGAGATTGAGTGAAAGTCTTCAAGAAATCTAACTCTTTGTAATAAAAACTGTCAACCTCATTAAGCCTAATGATCTTCAAGATCGTCTCTTTCGCAAATTTTGTGATGAAATGAAAGATTTGATTGTCCTGTACTGTATACAGAGGTGCGATGGTTGCATAAAGGCAATTGTCTTTGTAGCTTCATCGTCCTTTGATGTAGAATTGTATCATTTCTAAAAGAAAAGGAGATTGGAAATTGTTGGTTACCTTGAAAACAGAAATATTTGATCTCTCAGATGTTTGAAAAACTGAATTCTCTTAATAAACTACTGCAAAGTCATACTTGTAATTTAATATCTAACAAAGAATCCATTAATGCATTCATAGGAAAGCTCAAATTGTACAGTCTTAATATATCATGACGTGTGTTTGACCAGTTTCAAAACTTTGCTTCATTTAGCAGTGATGTAAAACATGATAATTGTGTTGTGTATGTTGATCATTTTAATAAAATTTATGAAGACATGCAAGAACTTAACCCACATTGGGTGCCGATTCCATTTGAGGCAAATGTTGCTGATTTTGAAATTGATTTACCAGAGGAGCTCTTTTAATTTCGGTGTGATGAAACAGTCCGAAGTCTATTTAAAAAAAGGCATGATTTATGAAAGAATAGAGACATTGCATGAAAATATCCGTTTTAATGGGAGAATGCTAAAATGTATGTCATTATTTTCCCAAACATCTTACCTTGTGAAATCCGGCTTTAGTTGTGTAACACAGTTAACAAAAAATCGTAACAGATTTGATATAATAAAAATAGGTGATCGTCTGACTCTCACAAAATTGAAACAAAATATTAAAACTCTAATGTCAAAACATCGGCCACAAGGATCTCATTAGTAGGGATCCTATTTAATAGCATTAGGAATAAATTTACATAAGTTGTTTTAAATAGTATTTTTTTAAAAACTTTTTTTTATTGATTCTGTCATTACAAGTAAAAATATGTTTAAATTTTTTTAATTAAAATTTGTAAAATTTGTAATTTGGATTTTTTATTTTATATTGGATTGGATTAATTATTAGCTTTTACCAATCTACAAATAAATATTTAATTTAGGGATATTACATACAAGTATTTGGGGATCCACAAGCAACAAAAGGTTGGGAATCCCTGCTTTAGAGGCGTCTTATACAGGTCCAATCTTAGTTTTTGAGCGTTTCGACTGGTGCTTTAAACTTCAGCTCCCTAATGGCAGGTCGAACATGGTTTCTATTGAACGTTTAAAACCTGCATTTGTACCTGTCTGTATCCACTTCCTCCGTATACGCTCCTTCATCTGCAGAGCCTGACCCTTCCTCTTCTGCATTCGCAAAATTTGCGGCCTCTGATCCTGAAACCCCTTCTGCAGATTCAATCACCTGTAGTGTCTCTTTTAGTTCCTTCGGCTTCGACTGAGTCTGTAGTTCAGAGAAGTAAGAGTCTTCGCTTGAAGATTCCCCCCCCCCAATTGCTTTTATTGAATACTTTCAGGTGCTCCGTACTGGCGAGAGGAGTTAATATTTAGAGTACAATCCTTTTGGCTGTTCTATTTAAATTCGTTAAACCCTCTTCTCTACAATGTTTGAAGCCTAAAATAGTTATCTGTTCAATTCCACCACTGTGAATCATTTAATTGTAATCATGTAATCATGTAATTGTGAATCATGTAATTGTAACACGAGATTTTTCATAATTAATATCTTGTAAAAGAAACTGGTAATCGGGGCAAGTGGTAACAAAGAAAACAATCTTACAAAGGGAGAACGGACAGAACAAATACGGGTCATAATGATAATAATAATAAAAATGTTTAATCACAAATAATTCAAGAAACGTGGAAAAATGTAGCGTGTTGTGCCTTACGTGTATCCTGTAATAACTGGAAAAATATTAATTACATCTATAAAACTAGTTTGCAGAACCTTGACATCAGTTTCAGTTTTAAATTCAGTTTTTATTATATTGCTAATTACAGAAAGTGTCAAGAACTAAATATAAATAATACTAATAAATATCCAATAAAAGATCTTATATAACTTGGATTAAATTACACAAACAATTTAATTAAATCATTTTATTAAAAAAGTAAAAACCCATTAAAAGAAATATACTTCCTTTGATTTTAAGCAAAATAAATCAGATATAAAATATGAGTAATATGTATGTATTACTGAAATATATATATATATATATATATATATATATATATATATATATATATATATATATATATATATATATATATATATATATATATATATATATATATATATATATATATATATATATATATATATATATATATATATATATATATATATATATATATATATATATATATATATATATATATATATATATATATATATATATATATATATATATATATATATATATATATATATATATATATATATATATAGTTCTGCATTTATGTGTAGAAACAAAATATGAAAATTAGCATAAATGACTAGGAGTTTGAACAATAGAAAAAAATTATGACTGGTAATTTTTTTTATCTTTTCGTCAATTAGATAATTATGATCAAACTATCATAAACCATGGTTTGGCTTATGGTAAAAATGTGTTAGATAAAAATTCCAATCTTACTCAATTTCACTAACAATTTTCAAGCAATTAATTGAAAATTTTATAAATTCTTAAAAATTATCCTATATTACATAAAAAATTTAAGACCTTGTAATTCATTCTGATTTTATAATTCTTACAAAAAATAATAATAATAATAAAAAAAAAATAGATGAGTATCTAGAAGATTATAATTTTAAGTACTATAGAGCATAATTTGTAACGTAAAATGAGTATATATAAAATCAAAGAACTTTTTGTAAAACTCATCCTATTGGGTAGTAGGAAATTTGCGAGTTATAATTCCCAATCCCCAAAGTGATTAGAAATATATTATGTAATTACTATTTCTTTTATCTTATTAATAGATAGAGAGATCAGTCAAAAGGCACTTCAATAATGCAGGAAGTTCTTTTACCAATTCCATAATCATTACCTTTAATACAATAAATTAGTAACAATGAAGATAAGCTGCATTAATTTGATTTTTCATATCGCTACCTTATTATCAACTATTTATAAAAATCACCATTTTGTAACTGAATGCAAATAAAAAAAAATATAAAAATTCCAATCCAACTGTACTTATATAATAAGAATAAACGATATAAATAAATGCTAAATTATAAATCAAATTACCAATTTCATTTTCTCATTCAGTAAAAAAAAACAAAAAAATCAAATAAATCAAGATAAAAATCACAAAAAAAAAAAAAAAATCCTTTTGTATAAACTTTAAAAAAAAACAAATTTACACAGCCCTAGAAATATCAAAAACTTGTTCACTAAAATAAAAAAATAAAAATTAAAACATGGAGTAACTTGGGATAAAAAAAATAATATATATATATATATATATATATATATATATATATATATATATATATATATATATATATATATATATATATATATATATATATATATATATATATATATATATATATATATATATATATATATATATATATATATATATATATAGATTCCTTTTCATTATCCTCAAATTTGAAAATAGCGTTTTACTCTGTGGGAGTATTTAAACAATAACAAAACTTGCGCAAATGAGGATGGTGCTTCATGATGCAATGAGGCTGATCTCCATACATGTTGATGCGACTTATGTCATCAATCTGTAAGTGTTAATTAAATACGAAAATCAATTTTCAAAATTTTTTTTAATTTTAATTTGTAGAGACAATCATTTCAGTTTTTAAAGATATAAAGTCTAATACGTCAGTTTCATTATAAATTCCAAACTGGGATACAACGCAGCAGGTAAACTCGCCAGTAATATATATATATATATATATATATATATATATATATATATATATATATATATATATATATATATATATATATATATATATATATATATATATATATATATATATATATATAATATATATATATATATATATATATATATATATATATATATATATATATATATATATATATATATATATATATATATATATATATATATATATATATATATATATATATATATATATAAAATGTGTGAATGTGTGTTTGAAAATTGTTTGGCCAAACTTAAACCCGTGGTTATAAAGAGCCCAACTAGGAAAAAGTGAACAAAGGTCCCAAAATGCACTGTTCAAAAGTTAGAGCACCTCAAAGTTCGTACCATCTCTAAAATAAGAATCGCACTTAACAATGGAGGGATCATTCGTATTGCAATGTATACACGAAAATATGTATATGAGTTGCACAAACACGTACACATAACGAGAGCAGCACCACAATTGTGTAGTGCAGCATATGTAATGTACTGTAAATGGAGGAAAGTTAAATACAACAACCGGTGTACAAAAAGAAGGCAACTTCCTAAAAAATATTATTATTATTACATGTACACATAATAGAGAGGATGCTCGAAATGTTGACCTCGTGCAGTAATAAACTCATTACATCATCGTGCCATGGAACGACTAACTCTCGCCTGGGTTCGGTGAAAAAGTTGAAGGCTTGGTATATACAGTCTTGAAGAACGTCGACAGTAGGAACTGGTGTTGTTACATAAGTTGTTGTAAATGGCCTCAAAAGAAGAGTCCAACTGGTTGAAAGTGCAACTAAGAAAGCTTGCAGGACACACAGTCGGACCACCTCTATCAATATATCGGCTTGTAAACGTGTCGTAGAGATACTGTCTGGCAACCAAACTAAAACGTGGCGGAATACTATGGTTCATAAACCAACGATTCAGTCAAATTACTAGTTGAATGTCGTTCTGAAGTTTAGCTAGCTCGTTACAAAAATCGCCTGGATGAACGTCCAGATAATGTGTCAGGCAAAACCTTTCTTAACGTTCAACGATACTGACCTATACATTACAAGAAAAAGTTTGCTGATGTCGAGAACTCGAGATTTTATCATAGCATTAGCATTTTTTGGTGTATGTATTTCGATGTTCACTGTGGGTATTACTGAATCTCTTGGAAATTTTTCCTCATCCATATAGAAGACAGGAATGAAACTGAGTCATTGTGCTATCGGTGGAAAAATCGACAAAATTGTAACCGTTATGAGTAATCTTCACAATTGAGGACCTGTACTCACTACATATGGAAAAGATAAGAGTTGTTGTTGTTCATGAACAGTTCATCATATTGTCGCAAGCAAAGCATAACGTTTTGTAAAGTCTGGGTGCTGGTTCAAGGTTGTTCAGTAATGCTGCCTTGCATATTCTCGTACACTTCAAGAGTGCGGATGTGTTGTAACATCACAGTGGGTGGTTCAGTTTCGAAAGGTACCATACTCTTTAAATATTAAACATTATTTAACAATTTAACTTTAATATTAAAGTCTATTGGATAAGTTTCTCTCATGGGAACCAATATATTGTATTGGTATCAAAATTTTTTCCAATATTTTTTTTTTTCATTATTTTATTGATGAAAACCAAATTTTCATTTAAGAAGGTTAATGAAGGTATAAAACCTTATTAAGATGAAGTTACAGTTAGTAGGCAAAATTAAAAGTATATTCCCTGACTCGAACCAACCATAAAACTATATTCGGTAGAAAACTGACAAAAAGCTAACCTTATTTAACAATGATAATATAAAAAACAAAGATTTTCAATGAAGATTAAAAATTTTTTTTAAAACAAATTCCAACTGATTATTTTTATGTTTATATTAAAGATGTGAAAAAGGAAAAGGGGTTAAAAGCAAAAACACATAGAGGAAGGAAAGATAAGAATATCTTTGAGAATGATTGAGAATAAGTTTCCAGTGATTCTCATTGTTGGAAATATATTTTAAGTTTTATATTCAGGCTTGTCTATCCCTTTTTGGTTTTATGTAAATAATTTACTTTAAAAGAGAAAGGTATGTCAATGTTTATCACTTAGATGATTATCTAGGCTTAGAGTAAATGTTAAATATCTTCTGACAAAATATAAAATAACAGTAAAGGTAAGTGTGTGAAATCAGGATTTGTCTGCTAACTTTCCAATGTAGTTATTGTGTTAGGAGCAGTCAGACTAGATAAAAAAAAGACACTTTATTATTTCATCTCAAGTTAAAGAATAGATAGAGATAACGAAGAGGAACTATTCTTTGTACAAGTGAATTTAATTCCCATTTGAAGTATTTACAGATTAGGGTATAGTTAAATTTCACCTTTAATGAATATTTTCAACGAGAAGTAATAAAATATCAAATGCTCTATGGTTAATTTCACACGATCTTCAATATCTACTCTCCCCCCTTCCCTCTTACCTTGACAGAAAAACTGTCTTGTTTTGTGTTATAGGTTAAGGAAGCTTCGAAAATTGGAAGATCATTTGACGTGTAGAAATATTCTTTGGTAGGGACAGTTTGGATTGTTATCTGATACACCTCTTCACTGATAGACATCTGATCGCCAAAGTCAGGAAGAAATCCATCATAGTCGAAGGTTTTTCGAAAACTCATTAAACCTATATATAATAAAAAGTTGTTATATATATATATATATATATATATATATATATATATATATATATATATATATATATATATATATATATATATATATATATATATATATATATATATATATATATATATATATATATATATATATATATATATGCTCATTTATAACATTTAACTAACGTAATGCCACATCGAAAATAAAACTACAGGTACCACAATTTCCAAAAATCTCAGCAGGGTATACCTTAAGTATTATCCACTTGGACAGGGGACATTTATACAATGAAAAAAGTTTATGTAAACATATGTCCGATAGGTCTTAAGTTTTGAGATACAGTGTTAAAGTATGCATGTTGATAGTATTAAATTTATATGCATAAGTTACATTTAGAGCCAAGACACATGTAGTCAAAGTTTTTATAACAATGGATACAATAGTGAATAAAAAATACAATCAAAACATTTTCATAAAATAGCGTTTTTGTTAACAAACCACTTTCTACGTTACCTTATGGATTTTTTTAAGTTGTATTTTAATTTCCCTTTTTATTACTGTCTTATTTTATTTACCGTCATCTCTACTGTTACAAAAAACTTTCATGTACGTGGCATCGGTGTAAATGTAACTTTAATATATGCAAATTTAATACTATCAACATGTTTACTTCAACACTCTGTAATTCAAAAACTTAGGCCTATCGGTCATATATTCATATTAACTTTTTTTCAAAAATTAAGGCCTATAGAACATATTTCTTCATTGTATAAATATCTCTTGTCCACTGTTCAAGAGGGTTCCAATAAAGTTACACTGTGTATACGTGAAAAAGACTAGGAAAAAAAAAGAGAGAGAGAGAGAGAACATAAAATAAGGATCAAGGCCTCCCCCTTCACTAAGAAAAATAAGTTGTCATTAAGATAGCCACAAAATTAAAATATAGGAAAAACTTTTTTCTCCTTATCTCCTTTCCGACTTCCTACGATATGATGTGAAGATATGGAAGCTAGAGTCAAAATACAAATTTAAAGGAAAGTTCGAGTAAGGGTAGGAAGATTACAGGCGTTAAAAAAATGTTGTGAAGCGTACTAGATAAAATCAGATATTTCATAAAAACAACGCTGAAAATGTAAATGGGCCAGGGTCGACAACCCTGTTTCAGTTTTCTGAAGAAGGAAAGTGTACACTACTAATAAAAAAGGAGAACATAAAAGACTTTCAAGTAATGTTAAGACATTTATGGAAGTTAATTTTCAAGTGTAAAAATACCAACCTTCATTGGGAAGTAATAAAGCTGCAGAGGATATACTTAAAACCTTAATTTCATGACAAAATCCTCTCTGCGGTGCTGTATAAGAATTTATATAATGAACCAGAGCATTAGCTGCCTCAAGAACTTTGTCATCCGTAGTAGGCAATGGATCCCATGTAAGACAGGCACACCAATGAGGTTCTATGAAGGCATCTTTACATGTTCTTGAAGGAGGTATCTGTTAATGAGGAACACGGAAACTGACGATAGTTAATAAATTTCTAAGTTTCATCATTTATAAGCTGGAAAAATTAAAGGTTTTAATTTAATTCACAATGAAAATGAGAATGACAAGAAAATTTAAATATCTATTATAAAAATTTTCAGCCAAAATGCTGAATCACGATATATAATAGCAAAGGGCTTGGGGGAAATTTAAATCTTTAAATTAAAAAAAAAATAAATAAATAAATAAAGTTTTCTTGCCTCACTGAAAAGGGAAATTCCCCTCTCTGACACCGATCCCAACTTCGCTCCTTGGAACTGCGTCAAATCCTTCAACGTCTCATGAATATCAAAAGGGGAAGTGAGTCTTTCTGCATTCACGCTGAAAGGTACATTACAAATATTAGAAAATATCAGCAGGGAAAAAAAACAATTAAAAATATCAATATTTAACACAAGTCTCTGAACAAACCAGAGAAGGATTTATAAATTTATTTTTTTTTATAACAAGGAGTACTTGTATCTGGATACATTTGAAAACTCATAAAGAATTTAAAGTAAAAGGACAAAACAATAATTATAAATTCTTTTTGATGAAAAATAATTTGACAATTTTTTATTTTATTTTCCTGGCTGAAGTTGAGATTTAATTATTTAGAAATTTATTTAAAGAAAAATATCATCAAATGAGTAAAATATTTATAATTAAAAACAATACCTAGAAAGAAGGAAAAATGTTTTCTATAATATATACTATAGCATAGTTGTTGACAGACCCGGTTAAATCAACTCTAGGGACTATGGCTAGACGAAATCGGGAGTAGAACAGCATAGTATTTAAAGTAAACTTTACGTTATAGAACACCGTTTTCAACCATTTAAGACTCTCGACCCTCCAAAAAGCCAAAACAAAGTAAATAACCTTATGATCTATAATTACCTCTTATGCCTGGCAATTATTTAATAAATCTGACAATTAGTTTATCAGAATATCAATACCATTATGTCGATACTCTCCAACCCCCGATTGACTTTTATAAGGGATAACAATTCGAAGAAAAGCGAAACATCCCTATTCAGCAAGAATATATGCGTTGTTGTTGTGATAGGCTTTATAAATTTTTATTGCGCTGGCCAATTTGGGGCAGCTCAACGAAAATACGATGAACAGATTGAAGCATTGTTGTGATAAAATTAAGAAGGGGGAAGGATCAAGACTTACTGCCAATGAGTGAAGGAGGTATGGCCAGAAAACAGGAACAGCATAGTCCTCGTTTGAAGGCAGAGGAATACCTCCTTAAAGTAAAGTTTAACTCAAAGAGGTTTGAAGTTGCGACGATCTGAGCTCCAAAGCTTCTGCCACCACTCTCAGAAATCCTCGAGGAAAATGGCTACAAAAAATTAAGGGAGGAAGCCCATTCTGATATTAAGAAGATAACTCGGAGGTTTTGAGATGATCAAAGGAGGCCAACTAATTTTCTAGAAGCAACTTTTTACAATAACATAAATAACTGTTGTCTTTCTCAAGAAGAGTAAGAGAAAAATATATGGGGAGACAGTTATCACTACTGAAGTCATGGATTCAGACAAGATATACAAAAAGCGATCTCGATAAGGAGCTGTGAATATATCGGAGAGAAAAGGTCGTCTGATAGTTGCCTATTTACAGACAGAGTGGTTTGTGATAGGCAGAATGGACATAACGATGGGTCGTCACTTATCATGTTGTAATTATGCTTAAGATTTGTGCATGACCGATAAGTGAACGGGCAATAATAACTTCCCGGAGGCGCCTATGCCAGCCTACATGAAGTTGACAAAGTCCCGAAATATGAGAAAAAACTTTCATGAGGATCAAAGAATATGATTGAAATAACTGATGACAAATCACAATCCCAGTGAACAGCATTTAGGCTGTGTTAGGGGTACTTTTTCTCTTGGAAAAGTTAAAGATGACCAAACTGAAGAAATAATATGTACTTAAGTTTTCCTTTGAAGGAATAAGGACATTGCTCCAACCTCCACCTCCCTCCAGATTCTCTTTTGGTTTAAAAAAAAAAAAATAGAAAAAAAGAAAAAAAATCTTATTTATAGTCCATTTTGAGGGTTCGGTGTGATTGAGGTCTGCTCATATTTAACCGATTTAAAGTCCAATTTTAACCGTGCAAGTGCTGTGAAAACTTGAAATCTGCTCTTTCTGTCTAAAGATGTGAATTTGAGATGCTACAATAGTCCCAGTGATTGGTGAATAGTTAAGTCTGGAATACTCTTCCTACCAGTTCCCATGACCTTAACACTTTCAAATATCGTGTATCGGTTCATGTCGGCGTTTGATTATAGGAACATGTAATACGCATTCCTCAACTTTGGTGAATTTCACGTAAGCCTATATGGTTTTCCTACAAAGAAAAAAAAAGTGATCAATCAAGTTAACATACTATTACTAGTTCACTCACTCACACATACATACATCATTTTCACTTTAACATTTTCACAGAATTATGAATTTTTTTCAAAGTATAAACTTTCATCAACATGTGATTACTTCAATTTTGAAAGTACAGTGGTGAACTCACAGTCTCTCTTCATTCATTATACATATATATTCTGGTACTTAAAAGATCAAAACATGGAATCTATAATTCTAAAATAATAAGCAAAAAACTATACCGGACATTATCGGCAGCAGAGGGGTAACGAGTCTTGAATTTCTGTGGAAGATAAATACTGAAGAAGGGAAGACGTTCTTCTTGCTTTCCCTCCTGAGTCGATCTCATTGCAGAAAACCTATATTGTTTTAATATTTTTTTTACAAAGAATACAATGTAATAAGAAAAAATATAAACAAAGATCAATAACGGAAAAACAAAGTGATATGTTCCCTCCGGGTATCGAACCAACCCTCCTGAGTTTGTGAATGATATATCTATTGAGAAGACCACTCTGGATAGAGGAGTGCCAATTCGATCCATCCGTTATGTTGCCGTTATTGATCTTTGTACCCGACACACCCGTATATATATATATATATATATATATATATATATATATATATATATATATATATATATATATATATATATATATATATATATATATATAATATATATATATATATATATATATATATATATATATATATATATATATATATATATATATATATGTGTGTATATGCGTTTGTGCGCGCGCGCACATAGTTATTTCCAGCTTATGCTAATTTTTACTCACAACTCATACAAATCTACAGCACTAAAATTCTATACAAAGACCTAATCCTCCTTTATTAAAACACAAAAATATACACTGAGAAAAATGTTACATAATTAATAATTTTATATAAACAAAAATTTTTAGCAGATGAAATTGTTTTTCAAATTAATAAAAACTTAACAAAAGGAAGAAATCAGTTAAATCCAAATTTAAACTGGCTACCTTACCTATTTCCGTGATCACTGAAAACTATTAAAATAGTTTCATTTAAATGACCCTTTTTCCGAAGTTCCTCAAGGCTGGCTTTAATGTCTCTGTCCGCTATACCAATTAAGTTATTATCACTGTGGCTAAGTTCAGCATGCATAGCAAACCCAAACTTCGGTTTGTCGTTATAAACGTTAAAGAAATCAGTTATATATTTAAGAAAGACCTGTAAAAATAGAAAATGTATCACAATAAATATTCAAAAAATAAAAAACAACGTACAACTCTAAACAGGAACACACACACACACTAATTAACTTTCATATTCCAAAGAAGTTAAAATAATTATTAAATGAAAAGTAAGAAATATACGAATGAATGAACTAAGTGAAACATGATTTTGCTTGCTGGCTTCACCATAATCAATGGATTAAATTTAGATTCACAATCACTAGTACTGTTCGATTAAGGTGACCTCAACATTTAATTATACTGAATTATAAAATACTACTAATTTAAAAAAAGAGAGAAAAATTCTCTACACAAAAAAAATAAATTTTTTTTTGACTTAAACTGTAAAAATTGATTTTATTTTCGAATAGAATATAAAATAAGAGAAAAGAGGTTTCTTTTTATTTAAAATAGTAATAAATTTTATATAATTCTTTCGATTACATTATTATTGCACTAAGAATTCCTAACATACTGTTATAAATATC